>JAWMAG010000251.1:0-154751 GCA_037013455.1 Ceratitis rosa | reverse complement strand
AAACTATCCATATGCAATGCACTGAGTTATATCAGTTTTTCATAAAACTATCCATATGCAATGCACTGAGTTATATCAGTTTTTAATAAAACTATCCATATGCAATGCACTGAGTTATATCAGTTTTTCATAAAACTATCCATATGCAATGCACTGCGTTATATCAGTTTTTAATAAAACTATCCATATGCAATGCACTGCGTTATATTAGTTTTTAATAAAACTATCCATATGCAATGCACTGCGTTATATCAGTTTTTAATAAAACTATCCATATGCAATGCACTGCGTTATATCAGTTTTTAATAAAACTAACCAAATGCAATTGCCTGAGTTATATCAGTTTTTAATAAAACTATCCATATGCAATGCACTGAGTTATATCAGTTTTTCATAAAACTATCCATATGCAATGCACTGCGTTATATTAGTTTTTAATAAAACTATCCATATGCAATGCACTGCGTTATATCAGTTTTTAATAAAACTATCCATATGCAATGCACTGCGTTATATCAGTTTTTAATAAAACTAACCAAATGCAATTGCCTGAGTTATATCAGTTTTTAATAAAACTATCCATATGCAATGCACTGAGTTATATCAGTTTTTAATAAAACTATCCATATGCAATGCACTGCGTTATATTAGTTTTTAATAAAACTATCCATATGCAATGCACTGAGTTATATCAGTTTTTAATAAAACTATCCATATGCAATGCACTGCGTTATATTAGTTTTTAATAAAACTATCCATATGCAATGCACTGCGTTATATCAGTTTTTAATAAAACTATCCATATGCAATGCACTGCGTTATATCAGTTTTTAATAAAACTAACCAAATGCAATTGCCTGAGTTATATCAGTTTTTAATAAAACTATCCATATGCAATGCACTGAGTTATATCAGTTTTTAATAAAACTATCCATATGCAATGCACTGCGTTATATTAGTTTTTAATAAAACTATCCATATGCAATGCACTGCGTTATATCAGTTTTTAATAAAACTATCCATATGCAATGCACTGCGTTATATTAGTTTTTAATAAAACTATCCATATGCAATGCACTGCGTTATATCAGTTTTTAATAAAACTATCCATATGCAATGCACTGCGTTATATCAGTTTTTAATAAAACTAACCAAATGCAATTGCCTGAGTTATATCAGTTTTTAATAAAACTATCCATATGCAATGCACTGAGTTATATCAGTTTTTAATAAAACTATCCATATGCAATGCACTGCGTTATATTAGTTTTTAATAAAACTATCCATATGCAATGCACTGAGTTATATCAGTTTTTAATAAAACTATCCATATGCAATGCACTGCGTTATATTAGTTTTTAATAAAACTATCCATATGCAATGCACTGCGTTATATCAGTTTTTAATAAAACTATCCATATGCAATGCACTGCGTTATATCAGTTTTTAATAAAACTAACCAAATGCAATTGCCTGAGTTATATCAGTTTTTAATAAAACTATCCATATGCAATGCACTGAGTTATATCAGTTTTTCATAAAACTATCCATATGCAATGCACTGCGTTATATCAGGTTTTAATAAAACTATCCATATGCAATGCACTGAGTTATATTAGTTTTTAATAAAACTATCCATATGCAATGCACTGCGTTATATCAGTTTTTAATAAAACTATCCATATGCAATGCACTGCGTTATATCAGTTTTTAATAAAACTAACCAAATGCAATTGCCTGAGTTATATCAGTTTTTAATAAAACTATCCATATGCAATGCACTGAGTTATATCAGTTTTTCATAAAACTATCCATATGCAATGCACTGAGTTATATCAGTTTTTAATAAAACTATCCATATGCAATGCACTGCGTTATATCAGTTTTTAATAAAACTAACCAAATGCAATTGCCTGAGTTATATCAGTTTTTAATAAAACTATCCATATGCAATGCACTGAGTTATATCAGTTTTTCATAAAACTATCCATATGCAATGCACTGAGTTATATCAGTTTTTAATAAAACTATCCATATGCAATGCACTGAGTTATATCAGTTTTTCATAAAACTATCCATATGCAATGCACTGAGTTATATCAGGTTTTAATAAAACTATCCATATGCAATGCACTGAGTTATATCAGTTTTTCATAAAACTATCCATATGCAATGCACTGAGTTATATCAGTTTTTCATAAAACTATCCATATGCAATGCACTGAGTTATATTAGTTTTTAATAAAACTATCCATATGCAATGCACTGCGTTATATCAGTTTTTAATAAAACTATCCATATGCAATGCACTGCGTTATATCAGTTTTTAATAAAACTATCCATATGCAATGCACTGCGTTATATCAGTTTTTAATAAAACTAACCAAATGCAATTGCCTGAGTTATATCAGTTTTTAATAAAACTATCCATATGCAATGCACTGAGTTATATCAGTTTTTCATAAAACTATCCATATGCAATGCACTGAGTTATATCAGGTTTTAATAAAACTATCCATATGCAATGCACTGAGTTATATCAGTTTTTAATAAAACTATCCATATGCAATGCACTGAGTTATATCAGTTTTTCATAAAACTATCCATATGCAATGCACTGAGTTATATCAGGTTCTAATAAAACTATCCATATGCAATGCACTGAGTTATATTAGTTTTTAATAAAACTATCCATATGCAATGCACTGCGTTATATCAGTTTTTAATAAAACTATCCATATGCAATGCACTGCGTTATATCAGTTTTTAATAAAACTATCCATATGCAATGCACTGCGTTATATCAGTTTTTAATAAAACTAACCAAATGCAATTGCCTGAGTTATATCAGTTTTTAATAAAACTATCCATATGCAATGCACTGAGTTATATCAGTTTTTCATAAAACTATCCATATGCAATGCACTGAGTTATATCAGGTTTTAATAAAACTATCCATATGCAATGCACTGAGTTATATCAGTTTTTCATAAAACTATCCATATGCAATGCACTGAGTTATATTAGTTTTTAATAAAACTATCCATATGCAATGCACTGCGTTATATCAGTTTTTAATAAAACTATCCATATGCAATGCACTGCGTTATATCAGTTTTTAATAAAACTATCCATATGCAATGCACTGCGTTATATCAGTTTTTAATAAAACTAACCAAATGCAATTGCCTGAGTTATATCAGTTTTTAATAAAACTATCCATATGCAATGCACTGAGTTATATCAGTTTTTCATAAAACTATCCATATGCAATGCACTGAGTTATATCAGGTTTTAATAAAACTATCCATATGCAATGCACTGAGTTATATCAGTTTTTAATAAAACTATCCATATGCAATGCACTGAGTTATATCAGTTTTTCATAAAACTATCCATATGCAATGCACTGAGTTATATCAGGTTTTAATAAAACTATCCATATGCAATGCACTGAGTTATATTAGTTTTTAATAAAACTATCCATATGCAATGCACTGCGTTATATCAGTTTTTAATAAAACTATCCATATGCAATGCACTGCGTTATATCAGTTTTTAATAAAACTATCCATATGCAATGCACTGCGTTATATCAGTTTTTAATAAAACTAACCAAATGCAATTGCCTGAGTTATATCAGTTTTTAATAAAACTATCCATATGCAATGCACTGAGTTATATCAGTTTTTCATAAAACTATCCATATGCAATGCACTGAGTTATATCAGTTTTTCATAAAACTATCCATATGCAATGCACTGAGTTATATCAGTTTTTCATAAAACTATCCATATGCAATGCACTGAGTTATATTAGTTTTTAATAAAACTATCCATATGCAATGCACTGCGTTATATCAGTTTTTAATAAAACTAACCAAATGCAATTGCCTGAGTTATATCAGTTTTTAATAAAACTATCCATATGCAATGCACTGAGTTATATCAGTTTTTAATAAAACTATCCATATGCAATGCACTGAGTTATATCAGTTTTTCATAAAACTATCCATATGCAATGCACTGAGTTATATCAGTTTTTCATAAAACTATCCATATGCAATGCACTGAGTTATATCAGTTTTTCATAAAACTATCCATATGCAATGCACTGAGTTATATTAGTTTTTAATAAAACTATCCATATGCAATGCACTGCGTTATATCAGTTTTTAATAAAACTAACCAAATGCAATTGCCTGAGTTATATCAGTTTTTAATAAAACTATCCATATGCAATGCACTGAGTTATATCAGTTTTTAATAAAACTATCCATATGCAATGCACTGAGTTATATCAGTTTTTCATAAAACTATCCATATGCAATGCACTGAGTTATATCAGTTTTTCATAAAACTATCCATATGCAATGCACTGAGTTATATCAGTTTTTCATAAAACTATCCATATGCAATGCACTGAGTTATATTAGTTTTTAATAAAACTATCCATATGCAATGCACTGCGTTATATCAGTTTTTAATAAAACTATCCATATGCAATGCACTGCGTTATATCAGTTTTTAATAAAACTATCCATATGCAATGCACTGCGTTATATCAGTTTTTAATAAAACTAACCAAATGCAATTGCCTGAGTTATATCAGTTTTTAATAAAACTATCCATATGCAATGCACTGAGTTATATCAGTTTTTCATAAAACTATCCATATGCAATGCACTGAGTTATATCAGGTTTTAATAAAACTATCCATATGCAATGCACTGAGTTATATCAGTTTTTAATAAAACTATCCATATGCAATGCACTGAGTTATATCAGTTTTTCATAAAACTATCCATATGCAATGCACTGAGTTATATCAGGTTTTAATAAAACTATCCATATGCAATGCACTGAGTTATATTAGTTTTTAATAAAACTATCCATATGCAATGCACTGCGTTATATCAGTTTTTAATAAAACTATCCATATGCAATGCACTGCGTTATATCAGTTTTTAATAAAACTATCCATATGCAATGCACTGCGTTATATCAGTTTTTAATAAAACTAACCAAATGCAATTGCCTGAGTTATATCAGTTTTTAATAAAACTATCCATATGCAATGCACTGAGTTATATCAGTTTTTCATAAAACTATCCATATGCAATGCACTGAGTTATATCAGGTTTTAATAAAACTATCCATATGCAATGCACTGAGTTATATCAGTTTTTCATAAAACTATCCATATGCAATGCACTGAGTTATATCAGTTTTTCATAAAACTATCCATATGCAATGCACTGAGTTATATTAGTTTTTAATAAAACTATCCATATGCAATGCACTGCGTTATATCAGTTTTTAATAAAACTATCCATATGCAATGCACTGCGTTATATCAGTTTTTAATAAAACTAACCAAATGCAATTGCCTGAGTTATATCAGTTTTTAATAAAACTATCCATATGCAATGCACTGAGTTATATCAGTTTTTCATAAAACTATCCATATGCAATGCACTGAGTTATATCAGTTTTTAATAAAACTATCCATATGCAATGCACTGCGTTATATCAGTTTTTAATAAAACTATCCATATGCAATGCACTGAGTTATATCAGTTTTTCATAAAACTATCCATATGCAATGCACTGAGTTATATCAGGTTTTAATAAAACTATCCATATGCAATGCACTGAGTTATATTAGTTTTTAATAAAACTATCCATATGCAATGCACTGCGTTATATCAGTTTTTAATAAAACTATCCATATGCAATGCACTGCGTTATATCAGTTTTTAATAAAACTAACCAAATGCAATTGCCTGAGTTATATCAGTTTTTAATAAAACTATCCATATGCAATGCACTGAGTTATATCAGTTTTTCATAAAACTATCCATATGCAATGCACTGAGTTATATCAGTTTTTAATAAAACTATCCATATGCAATGCACTGCGTTATATCAGTTTTTAATAAAACTAACCAAGTGCAATTGCCTGAGTTATATCAGTTTTTAATAAAACTATCCATATGCAATGCACTGAGTTATATCAGTTTTTCATAAAACTATCCATATGCAATGCACTGAGTTATATCAGGTTTTAATAAAACTATCCATATGCAATGCACTGAGTTATATCAGGTTTTAATAAACTAACCAAATGCAATTGCCTGAGTTATATCAGTTTTTAATAAAACTATCCATATGCAATGCACTGAGTTATATCAGTTTTTAATAAAACTATCCATATGCAGTGCACTGAGTTATATCAGGTTTTAATAAAACTAACCAAATGCAATTGCCTGAGTTATATCAGTTTTTAATAAAACTATCCATATGCAATGCACTGAGTTATATCAGTTTTTCATAAAACTATCCATATGCAATGCACTGAGTTATATCAGGTTTTAATAAAACTATCCATATGCAATGCACTGAGTTATATCAGGTTTTAATAAAACTATCCATATGCAATGCACTGAGTTATATAAGTTTTTAATAAAACTATCCATATGCAATGCACTGAGTTATATCAGGTTTTAATAAAACTATCCATATGCAATGCACTGAGTTATATCAGGTTTTAATAAAACTATCCATATGCAATGCACTGAGTTATATCAGTTTTTAATAAAACTATCCATATGCAATGCACTGAGTTATATTAGTTTTTAATAAAACTATCCATATGCAATGCACTGAGTTATATCAGGTTTTAATAAAACTATCCATATGCAATGCACTGAGTTATATCAGGTTTTAATAAACTAACCAAATGCAATTGCCTGAGTTATATCAGTTTTTAATAAAACTATCCATATGCAATGCACTGAGTTATATCAGTTTTTCATAAAACTATCCATATGCAATGCACTGAGTTATATCAGTTTTTAATAAAACTATCCATATGCAATGCACTGAGTTATATCAGGTTTTAATAAAACTATCCATATGCAATGCACTGAGTTATATCAGGTTTTAATAAAACTATCCATATGCAATGCACTGAGTTATATTAGTTTTTAATAAAACTATCCATATGCAATGCACTGCGTTATATCAGTTTTTAATAAAACTATCCATATGCAATGCACTGCGTTATATCAGTTTTTAATAAAACTAACCAAATGCAATTGCCTGAGTTATATCAGTTTTTAATAAAACTATCCATATGCAATGCACTGAGTTATATCAGTTTTTCATAAAACTATCCATATGCAATGCACTGAGTTATATCAGTTTTTAATAAAACTATCCATATGCAATGCACTGCGTTATATCAGTTTTTAATAAAACTATCCATATGCAATGCACTGAGTTGTATCAGGTTTTAATAAAACTATCCATATGCAATGCACTGAGTTATATCAGTTTTTAATAAAACTATCCATATGCAATGCACTGAGTTATATCAGGTTTTAATAAAACTATCCATATGCAATGCACTGAGTTATATCAGGTTTTCATAAAACTATCCATATGCAGTGCACTGAGTTATATCAGGTTTTAATAAAACTATCCATATGCAATGCACTGAGTTATATCAGGTTTTAATAAAACTATCCATATGCAATGCACTGAGTTATATCAGGTTTTAATAAAACTATCCATATGCAATGCACTGAGTTAGATCAGTTTTTAATAAAACTATCCATATGCAATGCACTGAGTTATATCAGTTTTTAATAAAACTATCCATATGCAATGCACTGAGTTATATCAGTTTTTAATAAAACTATCCATATGCAATGCACTGAGTTATATCAGGTTTTAATAAAACTATCCATATGCAATGCACTGAGTTATATCAGTTTTTCATAAAACTATCCATATGCAAGTGCACTGAGTTATATCAGGTTTTAATAAAACTATCCATATGCAATGCACTGAGTTATATCAGGTTTTAATAAAACTATCCATATGCAATGCACTGAGTTATATCAGTTTTTAATAAAACTATCCATATGCAATGCACTGAGTTATATCAGGTTTTAATAAAACTATCCATATGCAATGCACTGAGTTATATCAGTTTTTAATAAAACTATCCATATGCAATGCACTGAGTTATATCAGGTTTTAATAAAACTATCCATATGCAATGCACTGAGTTATATCAGTTTTTAATAAAACTATCCATATGCAATGCACTGAGTTATATCAGTTTTTAATAAAACTATCCATATGCAATGCACTGAGTTATATCAGGTTTTAATAAAACTATCCATATGCAATGCACTGAGTTATATCAGGTTTTAATAAACTAACCAAATGCAATTGCCTGAGTTATATCAGTTTTTAATAAAACTATCCATATGCAATGCACTGAGTTATATCAGTTTTTAATAAAACTATCCATATGCAATGCACTGAGTTATATCAGTTTTTAATAAAACTATCCATATGCAATGCACTGAGTTATATCAGTTTTTAATAAAACTATCCATATGCAATGCACTGAGTTATATCAGTTTTTAATAAAACTATCCATATGCAATGCACTGAGTTATATTAGTTTTTAATAAAACTATCCATATGCAATGCACTGCGTTATATCAGTTTTTAATAAAACTATCCATATGCAATGCACTGCGTTATATCAGTTTTTAATAAAACTAACCAAATGCAATTGCCTGAGTTATATCAGTTTTTAATAAAACTATCCATATGCAATGCACTGAGTTATATCAGTTTTTCATAAAACTATCCATATGCAATGCACTGAGTTATATCAGTTTTTAATAAAACTATCCATATGCAATGCACTGCGTTATATCAGTTTTTAATAAAACTAACCAAATGCAATTGCCTGAGTTATATCAGTTTTTAATAAAACTACCATATGCAATGCACTGAGTTATATCAGTTTTTCATAAAACTATCCATATGCAATGCACTGAGTTATATCAGTTTTTAATAAAACTATCCATATGCAATGCACTGAGTTATATCAGTTTTTCATAAAACTATCCATATGCAATGCACTGAGTTATATCAGTTTTTCATAAAACTATCCATATGCAATGCACTGAGTTATATTAGTTTTTAATAAAACTATCCATATGCAATGCACTGCGTTATATCAGTTTTTAATAAAACTATCCATATGCAATGCACTGCGTTATATCAGTTTTTAATAAAACTAACCAAATGCAATTGCCTGAGTTATATCAGTTTTTAATAAAAACTATCCATATGCAATGCACTGAGTTATATCAGTTTTTCATAAAACTATCCATATGCAATGCACTGAGTTATATCAGTTTTTAATAAAACTATCCATATGCAATGCACTGAGTTATATTAGTTTTTCATAAAACTATCCATATGCAATGCACTGAGTTATATCAGTTTTTCATAAAACTATCCATATGCAATGCACTGAGTTATATCAGTTTTTAATAAAACTATCCATATGCAATGCACTGCGTTATATCAGTTTTTAATAAAACTATCCAAATGCAATTGCCTGAGTTATATCAGTTTTTAATAAAACTATCCATATGCAATGCACTGAGTTATATCAGTTTTTCATAAAACTATCCATATGCAATGCACTGAGTTATATCAGTTTTTAATAAAACTATCCATATGCAATGCACTGCGTTATATCAGTTTTTAATAAAACTATCCATATGCAATGCACTGAGTTATATCAGTTTTTCATAAAACTATCCATATGCAATGCACTGAGTTATATCAGTTTTTAATAAAACTATCCATATGCAATGCACTGCGTTATATCAGTTTTTAATAAAACTATCCATATGCAATGCACTGAGTTATATCAGTTTTTCATAAAACTATCCATATGCAATGCACTGAGTTATATCAGGTTTTAATAAAACTATCCATATGCAATGCACTGAGTTATATCAGTTTTTAATAAAACTATCCATATGCAATGCACTGAGTTATATCAGTTTTAATAAAACTATCCATATGCAATGCACTGAGTTATATCAGTTTTTAATAAAACTATCCATATGCAATGCACTGAGTTATATCAGTTTTTAATAAAACTATCCATATGCAATGCACTGAGTTATATCAGTTTTTAATAAAACTATCCATATGCAATGCACTGAGTTATATCAGTTTTAATAAAACTATCCATATGCAATGCACTGAGTTATATCAGTTTTTCATAAAACTATCCATATGCAATGCACTGAGTTATATCAGGTTTTAATAAAAACTATCCATATGCAATGCACTGAGTTATATCAGTTTTTAATAAAACTATCCATATGCAATGCACTGAGTTATATCAGGTTTTAATAAAACTATCCATATGCAATGCACTGAGTTATATCAGTTTTTAATAAAACTATCCATATGCAATGCACTGAGTTATATCAGTTTTTAATAAAACTATCCATATGCAATGCACTGAGTTATATCAGGTTTTAATAAAACTATCCATATGCAATGCACTGAGTTATATCAGTTTTTAATAAAACTATCCATATGCAATGCACTGAGTTATATCAGTTTTTCATAAAACTATCCATATGCAATGCACTGAGTTATATCAGTTTTTAATAAAACTATCCATATGCAATGCACTGAGTTATATCAGGTTTTAATAAAACTATCCATATGCAATGCACTGAGTTATATCAGTTTTTAATAAAACTATCCATATGCAATGCACTGAGTTATATCAGTTTTTAATAAAACTATCCATATGCAATGCACTGAGTTATATCAGTTTTTAATAAAACTATCCATATGCAATGCACTGAGTTATATCAGTTTTTAATAAAACTATCCAAATGCAATGCACTGAGTTATATCAGTTTTTAATAAAACTATCCATATGCAATGCACTGAGTTATATCAGTTTTTAATAAAACTATCCATATGCAATGCACTGAGTTATATCAGTTTTTAATAAAACTATCCATATGCAATGCACTGAGTTATATCAGTTTTAATAAAACTATCCATATGCAATGCACTGAGTTATATCAGTTTTTAATAAAACTATCCATATGCAATGCACTGAGTTATATCAGTTTTAATAAAACTATCCATATGCAATGCACTGAGTTATATCAGTTTTTAATAAAACTATCCATATGCAATGCACTGAGTTATATCAGTTTTTAATAAAACTATCCATATGCAATGCACTGAGTTATATCAGTTTTTAATAAAACTATCCATATGCAATGCACTGCGTTATATCAGTTTTTAATAAAACTATCCATATGCAATGCACTGAGTTATATCAGTTTTTAATAAAACTATCCATATGCAATGCACTGAGTTATATCAGTTTTTAATAAAACTATCCATATGCAATGCACTGAGTTATATCAGTTTTTAATAAAACTATCCATATGCAATGCACTGAGTTATATCAGTTTTTAATAAAACTAACCAAATGCAATGCACTGCGTTATATCAGTTTTTAATAAAACTATCCATATGCAATGCACTGAGTTATATCAGTTTTTAATAAAACTAACCAAATGCAATTGCCTGAGTTATATCAGTTTTTAATAAAACTATCCATATGCAATGCACTGAGTTATATCAGTTTTTAATAAAACTATCCATATGCAATGCACTGAGTTATATCAGTTTTTAATAAAACTAACCAAATGCAATTGCCTGAGTTATATCAGTTTTTAATAAAACTATCCATATGCAATGCACTGCGTTATATCAGTTTTTAATAAAACTAACCAAATGCAATGCACTGAGTTATATCAGTTTTTAATAAAACTATCCATATGCAATGCACTGCGTTATATCAGTTTTTAATAAAACTAACCAAATGCAATTGCCTGAGTTATATCAGTTTTTAATAAAACTATCCATATGCAATGCACTGCGTTATATCAGTTTTTAATAAAACTAACCAAATGCAAATGCCTGAGTTATATCAGTTTTTAATAAAACTATCCATATGCAATGCACTGCGTTATATCAGTTTTTAATAAAACTAACCAAATGCAATTGCCTGAGTTATATCAGTTTTTAATAAAACTATCCATATGCAATGCACTGAGTTATATCAGGTTTTAATAAAACTATCCATATGCAATGCACTGAGTTATATCAGGTTTTAATAAACTAACCAAATGCAATGCACTGCGTTATATCAGTTTTTAATAAAACTATCCATATGCAATGCACTGCGTTATATCAGTTTTTAATAAAACTAACCAAATGCCATTGCCTGAGTTATATCAGTTTTTAATAAAACTATCCATATGCAATGCACTGAGTTATATCAGTTTTTAATAAAACTAACCAAATGCAATTGCCTGAGTTATATCAGTTTTTAGTAAAACTATCCATATGCAATGCACTGCGTTATATCAGTTTTTAATAAAACTAACCAAATGCAATTGCCTGAGTTATATCAGTTTTTAATAAAACTATCCATATGCAATGCACTGCGTTATATCAGTTTTTAATAAAACTATCCATATGCAATGCACTGCGTTATATCAGTTTTTAATAAAACTAACCAAATGCAATTGCCTGAGTTATATCAGTTTTTAATAAAACTATCCATATGCAATGCACTGCGTTATATCAGTTTTTAATAAAACTAACCAAATGCAATTGCCTGAGTTATATCAGTTTTTAATAAAACTATCCATATGCAATGCACTGAGTTATATCAGTTTTTAATAAAACTAACCAAATGCAATTGCCTGAGTTATATCAGTTTTTAATAAAACTATCCATATGCAACGCACTGCGTTATATCAGTTTTTAATAAAACTAACCAAATGCAATTGCCTGAGTTATATCAGTTTTTAATAAAACTATCCATATGCAATGCACTGCGTTATATCAGTTTTTAATAAAACTATCCATATGCAATGCACTGCGTTATATCAGTTTTTAATAAAACTAACCAAATGCAATTGCCTGAGTTATATCAGTTTTTAATAAAACTATCCATATGCAATGCACTGCGTTATATCAGTTTTTAATAAAACTAACCAAATGCAATTGCCTGAGTTATATCAGTTTTTAATAAAACTATCCATATGCAATGCACTGAGTTATATCAGGTTTTAATAAAACTATCCATATGCAATGCACTGAGTTATATCAGGTTTTAATAAACTAACCAAATGCAATGCACTGCGTTATATCAGTTTTTAATAAAACTATCCATATGCAATGCACTGCGTTATATCAGTTTTTAATAAAAGTAACCAAATGCAATTGCCTGAGTTATATCAGTTTTTAATAAAACTATCCATATGCAATGCACTGCGTTATATCAGTTTTTAATAAAACTAACCAAATGCAATTGCCTGAGTTATATCAGTTTTTAATAAAACTATCCATATGCAATGCACTGAGTTATATCAGGTTTTAATAAAACTATCCATATGCAATGCACTGAGTTATATCAGGTTTTAATAAACTAACCAAATGCAATGCACTGCGTTATATCAGTTTTTAATAAAACTATCCATATGCAATGCACTGAGTTATATCAGTTTTTAATAAAACTATCCATATGCAATGCACTGAGTTATATCAGGTTTTAATAAAACTATCCATATGCAATGCACTGAGTTATATCAGGTTTTAATAAACTAACCAAATGTAATGCACTGCGTTATATCAGTTTTTAATAAAACTATCCATATGCAATGCACTGAGTTATATCAGTTTTTAATAAAACTAACCAAATGCAATTGCCTGAGTTATATCAGTTTTTAATAAAACTAACCAAATGCAATTGCCTGAGTTATATCAGGTTTTAATAAACTAACCAAATGCAATGCACTGAGTTATATCAGTTTTTAATAAAACTATCCATATGCAATGCACTGAGTTATATCAGGTTTTAGTAAAACTATCCATATGCAATGCACTGAGTTATTCAGTTTTTAATAAAACTATCCATATGCAATGCACTGAGTTATATCAGGTTTTAATAAAACTATCCATATGCAATGCACTGAGTTATATCAGGTTTTAATAAACTAACCAAATGCAATGCACTGCGTTATATCAGTTTTTAATAAAACTATCCATATGCAATGCACTGAGTTATATCAGGTTTTAATAAACTAACCAAATGCAATGCACTGCGTTATATCAGTTTTTAATAAAACTATCCATATGCAATGCACTGCGTTATATCAGTTTTTAATAAAACTAACCAAATGCAATTGCCTGAGTTATATCAGTTTTTAATAAAACTATCCATATGCAATGCACTGCGTTATATCAGTTTTTAATAAAACTAACCAAATGCAATTGCCTGAGTTATATCAGTTTTTAATAAAACTATCCATATGCAATGCACTGAGTTATATCAGGTTTTAATAAAACTATCCATATGCAATGCACTGAGTTATATCAGGTTTTAATAAACTAACCAAATGCAATGCACTGCGTTATATCAGTTTTTAATAAAACTATCCATATGCAATGCACTGAGTTATATCAGGTTTTAATAAAACTATCCATATGCAATGCACTGAGTTATATCAGGTTTTAATAAACTAACCAAATGCAATGCACTGCGTTATATCAGTTTTTAATAAAACTATCCATATGCAATGCACTGAGTTATATCAGTTTTTAATAAAACTATCCATATGCAATGCACTGAGTTATATCAGGTTTTAATAAAACTATCCATATGCAATGCACTGAGTTATATCAGGTTTTAATAAACTAACCAAATGCAATGCACTGCATTATATCAGTTTTTAATAAAACTATCCATATGCAATGCACTGAGTTATATCAGTTTTTAATAAAACTAACCAAATGCAATTGCCTGAGTTATATCAGTTTTTAATAAAACTATCCATATGCAATGCACTGAGTTATATCAGTTTATCATAAAACTATCCATATGCAATGCACTGAGTTATATCAGGTTTTCATAAAACTATCCATATGCAATGCACTGAGTTATATCAGGTTTTAATAAAACTATCCATATGCAATGCACTGAGTTATATCAGTTTTTAATAAAACTATCCATATGCAATGCACTGAGTTATATCAGGTTTTAATAAAACTATCCATATGCAATGCACCGAGTTATATCAGTTTTTAATAAAACTATCCATATGCAATGCACTGAGTTATATTAGTTTTTAATAAAACTATCCATATGCAATGCACTGCGTTATATCAGTTTTTAATAAAACTATCCATATGCAATGCACTGCGTTATATCAGTTTTTAATAAAACTAACTAAATGCAATTGCCTGAGTTATATCAGTTTTTAATAAAACTATCCATATGCAATGCACTGAGTTATATCAGTTTTTCATAAAACTATCCATATGCAATGCACTGAGTTATATCAGTTTTTAATAAAACTATCCATATGCAATGCACTGAGTTATATCAGGTTTTAATAAAACTATCCATATGCAATGCACTGAGTTATATCAGGTTTTAATAAACTAACCAAATGCAATGCACTGCGTTATATCAGTTTTTAATATAACTATCCATATGCAATGCACTGAGTTATATCAGTTTTTAATAAAACTAACCAAATGCAATTGCCTGAGTTATATCAGTTTTTAATAAAACTATCCATATGCAATGCACTGAGTTATATCAGTTTATCATAAAACTATCCATATGCAATGCACTGAGTTATATCAGGTTTTCATAAAACTATCCATATGCAATGCACTGAGTTATATCAGGTTTTAATAAAACTATCCATATGCAATGCACTGAGTTATATCAGTTTTTAATAAAACTATCCATATGCAATGCACTGAGTTATATCAGGTTTTAATAAAACTATCCATATGCAATGCACCGAGTTATATCAGTTTTTAATAAAACTATCCATATGCAATGCACTGAGTTATATTAGTTTTTAATAAAACTATCCATATGCAATGCACTGCGTTATATCAGTTTTTAATAAAACTATCCATATGCAATGCACTGCGTTATATCAGTTTTTAATAAAACTAACTAAATGCAATTGCCTGAGTTATATCAGTTTTTAATAAAACTATCCATATGCAATGCACTGAGTTATATCAGTTTTTCATAAAACTATCCATATGCAATGCACTGAGTTATATCAGTTTTTAATAAAACTATCCATATGCAATGCACTGAGTTATATCAGGTTTTAATAAAACTATCCATATGCAATGCACTGAGTTATATCAGGTTTTAATAAACTAACCAAATGCAATGCACTGCGTTATATCAGTTTTTAATATAACTATCCATATGCAATGCACTGAGTTATATCAGTTTTTAATAAAACTAACCAAATGCAATTGCCTGAGTTATATCAGTTTTTAATAAAACTATCCATATGCAATGCACTGAGTTATATCAGTTTTTCATAAAACTATCCATATGCAATGCACTGAGTTATATCAGTTTTTAATAAAACTAACCAAATGCAATTGCCTGAGTTATATCAGTTTTTAATAAAACTATCCATATGCAATGCACTGAGTTATATCAGGTTTTAATAAACTAACCAAATGCAATGCACTGCGTTATATCAGTTTTTAATAAAACTATCCATATGCAATGCACTGCGTTATATCAGTTTTTAATAAAACTAACCAAATGCAATTGCCTGAGTTATATCAGTTTTTAATAAAACTATCCATATGCAATGCACTGCGTTATATCAGTTTTTAATAAAACTAACCAAATGCAATTGCCTGAGTTATATCAGTTTTTAATAAAACTATCCATATGCAATGCACTGCGTTATATCAGTTTTTAATAAAACTAACCAAATGCAATTGCCTGAGTTATATCAGTTTTTAATAAAACTATCCATATGCAATGCACTGAGTTATATCAGGTTTTAATAAAACTATCCATATGCAATGCACTGAGTTATATCAGGTTTTAATAAACTAACCAAATGCAATGCACTGCGTTATATCAGTTTTTAATAAAACTATCCATATGCAATGCACTGCGTTATATCAGTTTTTAATAAAACTAACCAAATGCCATTGCCTGAGTTATATCAGTTTTTAGTAAAACTATCCATATGCAATGCACTGAGTTATATCAGTTTTTAATAAAACTAACCAAATGCAATTGCCTGAGTTATATCAGTTTTTAGTAAAACTATCCATATGCAATGCACTGCGTTATATCAGTTTTTAATAAAACTAACCAAATGCAATTGCCTGAGTTATATCAGTTTTTAATAAAACTATCCATATGCAATGCACTGCGTTATATCAGTTTTTAATAAAACTATCCATATGCAATGCACTGCGTTATATCAGTTTTTAATAAAACTAACCAAATGCAATTGCCTGAGTTATATCAGTTTTTAATAAAACTATCCATATGCAACGCACTGCGTTATATCAGTTTTTAATAAAACTAACCAAATGCAATTGCCTGAGTTATATCAGTTTTTAATAAAACTATCCATATGCAATGCACTGAGTTATATCAGTTTTTAATAAAACTAACCAAATGCAATTGCCTGAGTTATATCAGTTTTTAATAAAACTATCCATATGCAACGCACTGCGTTATATCAGTTTTTAATAAAACTAACCAAATGCAATTGCCTGAGTTATATCAGTTTTTAATAAAACTATCCATATGCAATGCACTGCGTTATATCAGTTTTTAATAAAACTATCCATATGCAATGCACTGCGTTATATCAGTTTTTAATAAAACTAACCAAATGCAATTGCCTGAGTTATATCAGTTTTTAATAAAACTATCCATATGCAATGCACTGCGTTATATCAGTTTTTAATAAAACTAACCAAATGCAATTGCCTGAGTTATATCAGTTTTTAATAAAACTATCCATATGCAATGCACTGAGTTATATCAGGTTTTAATAAAACTATCCATATGCAATGCACTGAGTTATATCAGGTTTTAATAAACTAACCAAATGCAATGCACTGCGTTATATCAGTTTTTAATAAAACTATCCATATGCAATGCACTGCGTTATATCAGTTTTTAATAAAAGTAACCAAATGCAATTGCCTGAGTTATATCAGTTTTTAATAAAACTATCCATATGCAATGCACTGCGTTATATCAGTTTTTAATAAAACTAACCAAATGCAATTGCCTGAGTTATATCAGTTTTTAATAAAACTATCCATATGCAATGCACTGAGTTATATCAGGTTTTAATAAAACTATCCATATGCAATGCACTGAGTTATATCAGGTTTTAATAAACTAACCAAATGCAATGCACTGCGTTATATCAGTTTTTAATAAAACTATCCATATGCAATGCACTGAGTTATATCAGTTTTTAATAAAACTATCCATATGCAATGCACTGAGTTATATCAGGTTTTAATAAAACTATCCATATGCAATGCACTGAGTTATATCAGGTTTTAATAAACTAACCAAATGCAATGCACTGCGTTATATCAGTTTTTAATAAAACTATCCATATGCAATGCACTGAGTTATATCAGTTTTTAATAAAACTAACCAAATGCAATTGCCTGAGTTATATCAGTTTTTAATAAAACTATCCATATGCAATGCACTGAGTTATATCAGTTTTTCATAAAACTATCCATATGCAATGCACTGAGTTATATCAGTTTTTAATAAAACTATCCATATGCAATGCACTGAGTTATATCAGGTTTTAGTAAAACTATCCATATGCAATGCACTGAGTTATATCAGTTTTTAATAAAACTATCCATATGCAATGCACTGAGTTATATCAGGTTTTAATAAAACTATCCATATGCAATGCACTGAGTTATATCAGGTTTTAATAAACTAACCAAATGCAATGCACTGCGTTATATCAGTTTTTAATAAAACTATCCATATGCAATGCACTGAGTTATATCAGGTTTTAATAAACTAACCAAATGCAATGCACTGCGTTATATCAGTTTTTAATAAAACTATCCATATGCAATGCACTGCGTTATATCAGTTTTTAATAAAACTAACCAAATGCAATTGCCTGAGTTATATCAGTTTTTAATAAAACTATCCATATGCAATGCACTGCGTTATATCAGTTTTTAATAAAACTAACCAAATGCAATTGCCTGAGTTATATCAGTTTTTAATAAAACTATCCATATGCAATGCACTGAGTTATATCAGGTTTTAATAAAACTATCCATATGCAATGCACTGAGTTATATCAGGTTTTAATAAACTAACCAAATGCAATGCACTGCGTTATATCAGTTTTTAATAAAACTATCCATATGCAATGCACTGAGTTATATCAGGTTTTAATAAAACTATCCATATGCAATGCACTGAGTTATATCAGGTTTTAATAAACTAACCAAATGCAATGCACTGCGTTATATCAGTTTTTAATAAAACTATCCATATGCAATGCACTGAGTTATATCAGTTTTTAATAAAACTATCCATATGCAATGCACTGAGTTATATCAGGTTTTAATAAAACTATCCATATGCAATGCACTGAGTTATATCAGGTTTTAATAAACTAACCAAATGCAATGCACTGCGTTATATCAGTTTTAAATAAAACTATCCATATGCAATGCACTGAGTTATATCAGTTTTTAATAAAACTATCCATATGCAATGCACTGAGTTATATCAGGTTTTAATAAACTAACCAAATGCAATGCACTGCGTTATATCAGTTTTTAATAAAACTATCCATATGCAATGCACTGAGTTATATCAGTTTTTAATAAAACTAACCAAATGCAATTGCCTGAGTTATATCAGTTTTTAATAAAACTATCCATATGCAATGCACTGAGTTATATCAGGTTTTAATAAACTAACCAAATGCAATGCACTGCGTTATATCAGTTTTTAATAAAACTATCCATATGCAATGCACTGCGTTATATCAGTTTTTAATAAAACTATCCATATGCAATGCACTGAGTTATATCAGGTTTTAATAAACTAACCAAATGCAATGCACTGCGTTATATCAGTTTTTAATAAAACTATCCATATGCAATGCACTGCGTTATATCAGTTTTTAATAAAACTATCCATATGCAATGCACTGAGTTATATCAGGTTTTAATAAACTAACCAAATGCAATGCACTGCGATATATCAGTTTTTAATAAAACTATCCATATGCAATGCACTGAGTTATATCAGGTTTTAATAAAACTATCCATATGCAATGCACTGAGTTATATCAGGTTTTAATAAAACTATCCATATGCAATGCACTGAGTTATATCAGGTTTTAATAAACTAACCAAATGCAATGCACTGCGTTATATCAGTTTTTAATAAAACTATCCATATGCAATGCACTGAGTTATATCAGGTTTTAATAAACTAACCAAATGCAATGCACTGCGTTATATCAGTTTTTAATAAAACTATCCATATGCAATGCACTGCGTTATATCAGTTTTTAATAAAACTATCCATATGCAATGCACTGAGTTATATCAGGTTTTAATAAACTAACCAAATGCAATGCACTGCGTTATATCAGTTTTTAATAAAACTATCCATATGCAATGCACTGCGTTATATCAGTTTTTAATAAAACTATCCATATGCAATGCACTGAGTTATATCAGGTTTTAATAAACTTACCAAATGCAATGCACTGCGTTATATCAGTTTTTAATAAAACTATCCATATGCAATGCACTGCGTTATATCAGTTTTTAATAAAACTATCCATATGCAATGCACTGAGTTATATCAGGTTTTAATAAACTAACCAAATGCAATGCACTGCGTTATATCAGTTTTTAATAAAACTATCCATATGCAATGCACTGCGTTATATCAGTTTTTAATAAAACTATCCATATGCAATGCACTGCGTTATATCAGTTTTTAATAAAACTATCCATATGCAATGCACTGAGTTATATCAGGTTTTAATAAACTAACCAAATGCAATGCACTGCGTTATATCAGTTTTTAATAAAACTATCCATATGCAATGCACTGCGTTATATCAGTTTTTAATAAAACTATCCATATGCAATGCACTGAGTTATATCAGGTTTTAATAAAACTATCCATATGCAATGCACTGCGTTATATCAGGTTTTAATAAAACTATCCATATGCAATGCACTGAGTTACATCAGGTTTTAATAAAACTATCCATATGCAATGCACTGAGTTATATCAGGTTTTAATAAACTAACCAAATGCAATGCACTGCGTTATATCAGTTTTTAATAAAACTATCCATATGCAATGCACTGCGTTATATCAGTTTTTAATAAAACTATCCATATGCAATGCACTGAGTTATATCAGGTTTTAATAAAACTATCCATATGCAATGCACTGAGTTATATCAGGTTTTAATAAAACTATCCATATGCAATGCACTGAGTTATATCAGGTTTTAATAAACTAACCAAATGCAATGCACTGCGTTATATCAGTTTTTAATAAAACTATCCATATGCAATGCACTGCGTTATATCAGTTTTTAATAAAACTATCCATATGCAATGCACTGAGTTATATCAGGTTTTAATAAAACTATCCATATGCAATGCACTGAGTTATATCAGGTTTTAATAAACTAACCAAATGCAATGCACTGCGTTATATCAGTTTTTAATAAAACTATCCATATGGAATGCACTGCGTTATATCAGTTTTTAATAAAACTATCCATATGCAATGCACTGAGTTATATCAGGTTTTAATAAAACTATCCATATGCAATGCACTGAGTTATATCAGGTTTTAATAAAACTATCCATATGCAATGCACTGAGTTATATCAGGTTTTAATAAACTAACCAAATGCAATGCACTGCGTTATATCAGTTTTTAATAAAACTATCCATATGCAATGCACTGCGTTATATCAGTTTTTAATAAAACTATCCATATGCAATGCACTGAGTTATATCAGGTTTTAATAAAACTATCCATATGCAATGCACTGAGTTATATCAGGTTTTAATAAAACTATCCATATGCAATGCACTGAGTTATATCAGGTTTTAATAAACTAACCAAATGCAATGCACTGCGTTATATCAGTTTTTAATAAAACTATCCATATGCAATGCACTGCGTTATATCAGTTTTTAATAAAACTATCCATATGCAATGCACTGAGTTATATCAGGTTTTAATAAAACTATCCATATGCAATGCACTGAGTTATATCAGGTTTTAATAAACTAACCAAATGCAATGCACTGCGTTATATCAGTTTTTAATAAAACTATCCATATGCAATGCACTGCGTTATATCAGTTTTTAATAAAACTATCCATATGCAATGCACTGAGTTATATCAGGTTTTAATAAAACTATCCATATGCAATGCACTGAGTTATATCAGGTTTTAATAAAACTATCCATATGCAATGCACTGAGTTATATCAGGTTTTAATAAACTAACCAAATGCAATGCACTGCGTTATATCAGTTTTTAATAAAACTATCCATATGCAATGCACTGCGTTATATCAGTTTTTAATAAAACTATCCATATGCAATGCACTGAGTTATATCAGGTTTTAATAAACTAACCAAATGCAATGCACTGCGTTATATCAGTTTTTAATAAAACTATCCATATGCAATGCACTGCGTTATATCAGTTTTTAATAAAACTATCCATATGCAATGCACTGAGTTATATCAGGTTTTAATAAAACTATCCATATGCAATGCACTGCGTTATATCAGTTTTTAATAAAACTATCCATATGCAATGCACTGAGTTATATCAGGTTTTAATAAACTAACCAAATGCAATGCACTGAGTTATATCAGGTTTTAATAAACTAACCAAATGCAATGCACTGCGTTATATCAGTTTTTAATAAAACTATCCATATGCAATGCACTGCGTTATATCAGTTTTTAATAAAACTATCCATATGCAATGCACTGAGTTATATCAGGTTTTAATAAACTAACCAAATGCAATGCACTGCGTTATATCAGTTTTTAATAAAACTATCCATATGCAATGCACTGCGTTATATCAGTTTTTAATAAAACTATCCATATGCAATGCACTGCGTTATATCAGTTTTTAATAAAACTATCCATATGCAATGCACTGAGTTATATCAGGTTTTAATAAAACTATCCATATGCAATGCACTGAGTTATATCAGGTTTTAATAAACTAACCAAATGCAATGCACTGCGTTATATCAGTTTTTAATAAAACTATCCATATGCAATGCACTGCGTTATATCAGTTTTTAATAAAACTATCCATATGCAATGCACTGAGTTATATCAGGTTTTAATAAAACTATCCATATGCAATGCACTGAGTTATATCAGGTTTTAATAAAACTATCCATATGCAATGCACTGAGTTATATCAGGTTTTAATAAACTAACCAAATGCAATGCACTGCGTTATATCAGTTTTTAATAAAACTATCCATATGCAATGCACTGCGTTATATCAGTTTTTAATAAAACTATCCATATGCAATGCACTGAGTTATATCAGGTTTTAATAAACTAACCAAATGCAATGCACTGCGTTATATCAGTTTTTAATAAAACTATCCATATGCAATGCACTGCGTTATATCAGTTTTTAATAAAACTATCCATATGCAATGCACTGAGTTATATCAGGTTTTAATAAAACTATCCATATGCAATGCACTGCGTTATATCAGTTTTTAATAAAACTATCCATATGCAATGCACTGAGTTATATCAGGTTTTAATAAACTAACCAAATGCAATGCACTGAGTTATATCAGGTTTTAATAAACTAACCAAATGCAATGCACTGCGTTATATCAGTTTTTAATAAAACTATCCATATGCAATGCACTGCGTTATATCAGTTTTTAATAAAACTATCCATATGCAATGCACTGCGTTATATCAGTTTTTAATAAAACTATCCATATGCAATGCACTGCGTTATATCAGTTTTTAATAAAACTATCCATATGCAATGCACTGAGTTATATCAGGTTTTAATAAAACTATCCATATGCAATGCACTGAGTTATATCAGGTTTTAATAAAACTATCCATATGCAATGCACTGAGTTATATCAGGTTTTAATAAAACTATCCATATGCAATGCACTGAGTTATATCAGTTTTTAATAAAACTATCCATATGCAATGCACTGAGTTATATCAGGTTTTAATAAAACTATCCATATGCAATGCACTGAGTTATATCAAGTTTTAATAAAACAATCCATATGCAATGCACTGAGTTATATCAGGTTTTAATAAACTAACCAAATGCAATGCACTGCGTTATATCAGTTTTTAATAAAACTATCCATATGCAATGCACTGCGTTATATCAGTTTTTAATTAAACTATCCATATGCAATGCACTGAGTTATATCAGGTTTTAATAAGCTAACCAAATGCAATGCACTGCGTTATATCAGTTTTTAATAAAACTATCCATATGCAATGCACTGCGTTATATCAGTTTTTAATAAAACTATTCATATGCAATGCACTGCGTTATATCAGTTTTTAATAAAACTATCCATATGCAATGCACTGAGTTATATCAGGTTTTAATAAACTAACCAAATGCAATGCACTGCGTTATATCAGTTTTTAATAAAACTATCCATATGCAATGCACTGCGTTATATCAGTTTTTAATAAAACTATCCATATGCAATGCACTGAGTTATATCAGGTTTTAATAAAACTATCCATATGCAATGCACTGCGTTATATCAGTTTTTAATAAAACTATCCATATGCAATGCACTGCGTTATATCAGTTTTTAATAAAACTATCCATATGCAATGCACTGCGTTATATAGTTTTTAATAAAACTATCCATATGCAATGCACTGAGTTATAACAGGTTTTAATAAACTAACCAAATGCAATGCACTGCGTTATATCAGTTTTTAATAAAACTATCCATATGCAATGCACTGCGTTATATCAGTTTTTAATAAAACTATCCATATGCAATGCACTGCGTTATATCAGTTTTTAATAAAACTATCCATATGCAATGCACTGAGTTATATCAGGTTTTAATAAACTAACCAAATGCAATGCACTGCGTTATATCAGTTTTTAATAAAACTATCCATATGCAATGCACTGAGTTATATCAGTTTTTAATAAAACTATCCATATGCAATGCACTGAGTTATATCAGGTTTTAATAAACTAACCAAATGCAATGCACTGCGTTATATCAGTTTTTAATAAAACTATCCATATGCAATGCACTGAGTTATATCAGTTTTTAATAAAACTATCCATATGCAATGCACTGAGTTATATCAGGTTTTAATAAAACTATCCATATGCAATGCACTGAGTTATATCAGTTTTTAATAAAACTATCCATATGCAATGCACTGAGTTATATCAGGTTTTAATAAAACTATCCATATGCAATGCACTGAGTTATATCAGGTTTTAATAAAACTATCCATATGCAATGCACTGAGTTATATCAGGTTTTAATAAACTAACCAAATGCAATGCACTGCGTTATATCAGTTTTTAATAAAACTATCCATATGCAATGCACTGCGTTATATCAGTTTTTAATAAAACTATCCATATGCAATGCACTGAGTTATATCAGGTTTTAATAAACTAACCAAATGCAATGCACTGCGTTATATCAGTTTTTAATAAAACTATCCATATGCAATGCACTGCGTTATATCAGTTTTTAATAAAACTATCCATATGCAATGCACTGCGTTATATCAGTTTTTAATAAAACTATCCATATGCAATGCACTGAGTTATATCAGGTTTTAATAAACTAACCAAATGCAATGCACTGCGTTATATCAGTTTTTAATAAAACTATCCATATGCAATGCACTGCGTTATATCAGTTTTTAATAAAACTATCCATATGCAATGCACTGAGTTATATCAGGTTTTAATAAACTAACCAAATGCAATGCACTGCGTTATATCAGTTTTTAATAAAACTATCCATATGCAATGCACTGCGTTATATCAGTTTTTAATAAAACTATCCATATGCAATGCACTGAGTTATATCAGGTTTTAATAAAACTATCCATATGCAATGCACTGCGTTATATCAGTTTTTAATAAAACTATCCATATGCAATGCACTGAGTTATATCAGGTTTTAATAAAACTATCCATATGCAATGCACTGAGTTATATCAGGTTTTAATAAAACTATCCATATGCAATGCACTGAGTTATATCAGGTTTTAATAAACTAACCAAATGCAATGCACTGCGTTATATCAGTTTTTAATAAAACTATCCATATGCAATACACTGCGTTATATCAGTTTTTAATAAAACTATCCATATGCAATGCACTGAGTTATATCAGGTTTTAATAAAACTATCCATATGCAATGCACTGAGTTATATCAGGTTTTAATAAAACTATCCATATGCAATGCACTGAGTTATATCAGGTTTTAATAAACTAACCAAATGCAATGCACTGCGTTATATCAGTTTTTAATAAAACTATCCATATGCAATGCACTGCGTTATATCAGTTTTTAATAAAACTATCCATATGCAATGCACTGAGTTATATCAGGTTTTAATAAAACTATCCATATGCAATGCACTGAGTTATAACAGGTTTTAATAAACTAACCAAATGCAATGCACTGCGTTATATCAGTTTTTAATAAAACTATCCATATGGATTGCACTGCGTTATATCAGTTTTTAATAAAACTATCCATATGCAATGCACTGAGTTATATCAGGTTTTAATAAAACTATCCATATGCAATGCACTGAGTTATATCAGGTTTTAATAAAACTATCCATATGCAATGCACTGAGTTATATCAGGTTTTAATAAACTAACCAAATGCAATGCACTGCGTTATATCAGTTTTTAATAAAACTATCCATATGCAATGCACTGCGTTATATCAGTTTTTAATAAAACTATCCATATGCAATGCACTGAGTTATATCAGGTTTTAATAAAACTATCCATATGCAATGCACTGAGTTATATCAGGTTTTAATAAAACTATCCATATGCAATGCACTGAGTTATATCAGGTTTTAATAAACTAACCAAATGCAATGCACTGCGTTATATCAGTTTTTAATAAAACTATCCATATGCAATGCACTGCGTTATATCAGTTTTTAATAAAACTATCCATATGCAATGCACTGAGTTATATCAGGTTTTAATAAAACTATCCATATGCAATGCACTGAGTTATATCAGGTTTTAATAAACTAACCAAATGCAATGCACTGCGTTATATCAGTTTTTAATAAAACTATCCATATGCAATGCACTGCGTTATATCAGTTTTTAATAAAACTATCCATATGCAATGCACTGAGTTATATCAGGTTTTAATAAAACTATCCATATGCAATGCACTGAGTTATATCAGGTTTTAATAAAACTATCCATATGCAATGCACTGAGTTATATCAGGTTTTAATAAACTAACCAAATGCAATGCACTGCGTTATATCAGTTTTTAATAAAACTATCCATATGCAATGCACTGCGTTATATCAGTTTTTAATAAAACTATCCATATGCAATGCACTGAGTTATATCAGGTTTTAATAAACTAACCAAATGCAATGCACTGCGTTATATCAGTTTTTAATAAAACTATCCATATGCAATGCACTGCGTTATATCAGTTTTTAATAAAACTATCCATATGCAATGCACTGAGTTATATCAGGTTTTAATAAAACTATCCATATGCAATGCACTGCGTTATATCAGTTTTTAATAAAACTATCCATATGCAATGCACTGAGTTATATCAGGTTTTAATAAACTAACCAAATGCAATGCACTGCGTTATATCAGTTTTTAATAAAACTATCCATATGCAATGCACTGCGTTATATCAGTTTTTAATAAAACTATCCATATGCAATGCACTGAGTTATATCAGGTTTTAATAAACTAACCAAATGCAATGCACTGCGTTATATCAGTTTTTAATAAAACTATCCATATGCAATGCACTGCGTTATATCAGTTTTTAATAAAACTATCCATATGCAATGCACTGAGTTATATCAGGTTTTAATAAACTAACCAAATGCAATGCACTGCGTTATATCAGTTTTTAATAAAACTATCCATATGCAATGCACTGAGTTATATCAGTTTTTAATAAAACTAACCAAATGCAATTGCCTGAGTTATATCAGTTTTTAATAAAACTATCCATATGCAATGCACTGAGTTATATCAGGTTTTAATAAACTAACCAAATGCAATGCACTGCGTTATATCAGTTTTTAATAAAACTATCCATATGCAATGCACTGCGTTATATCAGTTTTTAATAAAACTATCCATATGCAATGCACTGAGTTATATCAGGTTTTAATAAAACTATCCATATGCAATGCACTGAGTTATATCAGGTTTTAATAAAACTATCCATATGCAATGCACTGAGTTATATCAGGTTTTAATAAACTAACCAAATGCAATGCACTGCGTTATATCAGTTTTTAATAAAACTATCCATATGCAATGCACTGAGTTATATCAGGTTTTAATAAACTAACCAAATGCAATGCACTGCGTTATATCAGTTTTTAATAAAACTATCCATATGCAAAGCACTGAGTTATATCAGGTTTTAATAAAACTATCCATATGCAATGCACTGAGTTATATCAGGTTTTAATAAACTAACCAAATGCAATGCACTGCGTTATATCAGTTTTTAATAAAACTATCCATATGCAATGCACTGAGTTATATCAGTTTTTAATAAAGCTATCCATATGCAATGCACTGAGTTATATCAGGTTTTAATAAAACTATCCATATGCAATGCACTGAGTTATATCAGGTTTTAATAAAACTATCCATATGCAATGCACTGAGTTATATCAGGTTTTAATAAAACTATCCATATGCAATGCACTGAGTTATATCAGGTTTTAATAAACTAACCAAATGCAATGCACTGCGTTATATCAGTTTTTAATAAAACTATCCATATGCAATGCACTGCGTTATATCAGTTTTTAATAAAACTATCCATATGCAATGCACTGAGTTATATCAGGTTTTAATAAAACTATCCATATGCAATGCACTGAGTTATATCAGGTTTTAATAAACTAACCAAATGCAATGCACTGCGTTATATCAGTTTTTAATAAAACTATCCATATGCAATGCACTGCGTTATATCAGTTTTTAATAAAACTATCCATATGCAATGCACTGAGTTATATCAGGTTTTAATAAAACTATCCATATGCAATGCACTGAGTTATATCAGGTTTTAATAAAACTATCCATATGCAATGCACTGAGTTATATCAGGTTTTAATAAACTAACCAAATGCAATGCACTGCGTTATATCAGTTTTTAATAAAACTATCCATATGCAATGCACTGCGTTATATCAGTTTTTAATAAAACTATCCATATGCAATGCACTGAGTTATATCAGGTTTTAATAAACTAACCAAATGCAATGCACTGCGTTATATCAGTTTTTAATAAAACTATCCATATGCAATGCACTGCGTTATATCAGTTTTTAATAAAACTATCCATATGCAATGCACTGAGTTATATCAGGTTTTAATAAAACTATCCATATGCAATGCACTGCGTTATATCAGTTTTTAATAAAACTATCCATATGCAATGCACTGAGTTATATCAGGTTTTAATAAACTAACCAAATGCAATGCACTGCGTTATATCAGTTTTTAATAAAACTATCCATATGCAATGCACTGCGTTATATCAGTTTTTAATAAAACTATCCATATGCAATGCACTGAGTTATATCAGGTTTTAATAAACTAACCAAATGCAATGCACTGCGTTATATCAGTTTTTAATAAAACTATCCATATGCAATGCACTGAGTTATATCAGTTTTTAATAAAACTATCCATATGCAATGCACTGAGTTATATCAGGTTTTAATAAACTAACCAAATGCAATGCACTGCGTTATATCAGTTTTTAATAAAACTATCCATATGCAATGCACTGAGTTATATCAGTTTTTAATAAAACTAACCAAATGCAATTGCCTGAGTTATATCAGTTTTTAATAAAACTATCCATATGCAATGCACTGAGTTATATCAGGTTTTAATAAACTAACCAAATGCAATGCACTGCGTTATATCAGTTTTTAATAAAACTATCCATATGCAATGCACTGCGTTATATCAGTTTTTAATAAAACTATCCATATGCAATGCACTGAGTTATATCAGGTTTTAATAAAACTATCCATATGCAATGCACTGAGTTATATCAGGTTTTAATAAAACTATCCATATGCAATGCACTGAGTTATATCAGGTTTTAATAAACTAACCAAATGCAATGCACTGCGTTATATCAGTTTTTAATAAAACTATCCATATGCAATGCACTGAGTTATATCAGGTTTTAATAAAACTATCCATATGCAATGCACTGCGTTATATCAGTTTTTAATAAAACTATCCATATGCAATGCACTGAGTTATATCAGGTTTTAATAAAACTATCCATATGCAATGCACTGAGTTATATCAGGTTTTAATAAACTAACCAAATGCAACGCACTGCGTTATATCAGTTTTTAATAAAACTATCCATATGCAATGCACTGAGTTATATCAGTTTTTAATAAAGCTATCCATATGCAATGCACTGAGTTATATCAGGTTTTAATAAAACTATCCATATGCAATGCACTGAGTTATATCAGGTTTTAATAAACTAACCAAATGCAATGCACTGCGTTATATCAGTTTTTAATAAAACTATCCATATGCAATGCACTGAGTTATATCAGTTTTTAATAAAACTATCCATATGCAATGCACTGAGTTATATCAGGTTTTAATAAACTAACCAAATGCAATGCACTGCGTTATATCAGTTTTTAATAAAACTATCCATATGCAATGCACTGAGTTATATCAGTTTTTAATTAAACTAACCAAATGCAATTGCCTGAGTTATATCAGTTTTTAATAAAACTATCCATATGCAATGCACTGAGTTATATCAGGTTCTAATAAACTAACCAAATGCAATGCACTGCGTTATATCAGTTTTTAATAAAACTATCCATATGCAATGCACTGCGTTATATCAGTTTTTAATAAAACTAACCAAATGCAATTGCCTGAGTTATATCAGTTTTTAATAAAACTATCCATATGCAATGCACTGCGTTATATCAGTTTTTAATAAAACTAACCAAATGCAATTGCCTGAGTTATATCAGTTTTTAATAAAACTATCCATATGCAATGCACTGCGTTATATCAGTTTTTAATAAAACTAACCAAATGCAATTGCCTGAGTTATATCAGTTTTTAATAAAACTATCCATATGCAATGCACTGAGTTATATCAGGTTTTAATAAAACTATCCATATGCAATGCACTGAGTTATATCAGGTTTTAATAAACTAACCAAATGCAATGCACTGCGTTATATCAGTTTTTAATAAAACTATCCATATGCAATGCACTGCGTTATATCAGTTTTTAATAAAACTAACCAAATGCAATTGCCTGAGTTATATCAGTTTTTAATAAAACTATCCATATGCAATGCACTGAGTTATATCAGTTTTTAATAAAACTAACCAAATGCAATTGCCTGAGTTATATCAGTTTTTAATAAAACTATCCATATGCAATGCACTGCGTTATATCAGTTTTTAATAAAACTAACCAAATGCAATTGCCTGAGTTATACCAGTTTTTAATAAAACTATCCATATGCAATGCACTGCGTTATATCAGTTTTTAATAAAACTATCCATATGCAATGCACTGAGTTATATCAGTTTTTAATAAAACTATCCATATGCAATGCAGTGAGTTATATCAGTTTTTAATAAAACTATCCATATGCAATGCACTGAGTTATGTCAGTTTTAAATAAAACTATCCATATGCAATGCAGTGAGTTATATCAGTTTTTAATAAAACTATCCATATGCAATGCACTGAGTTATATCAGGTTTTAATAAAACTATCCATATGCAATGCAGTGAGTTATATCAGTTTTTAATAAAACTATCCATATGCAATGCAGTGAGTTATATCAGTTTTAAATAAAACTATCCATATGCAATGCAGTGAGTTATATCAGTTTTTAATAAAACTATCCATATGCAATGCACTGAGTTATATCAGGTTTTAATAAAACTATCCATATGCAATGCAGTGAGTTATATCAGTTTTTAATAAAACTATCCATATGCAATGCAGTGAGTTATATCAGTTTTTAATAAAACTATCCATATGCAATGCACTGCGTTATATCAGTTTTTAATAAAACTAACCAAATGCAATTGCCTGAGTTATATCAGTTTTTAATAAAACTATCCATATGCAATGCACTGCGTTATATCAGTTTTTAATAAAACTATCCATATGCAATGCACTGCGTTATATCAGTTTTTAATAAAACTAACCAAATGCAATTGCCTGAGTTATATCAGTTTTTAATAAAACTATCCATATGCAATGCACTGCGTTATATCAGTTTTTAATAAAACTAACCAAATGCAATTGCCTGAGTTATATCAGTTTTTAATAAAACTATCCATATGCAATGCACTGAGTTATATCAGGTTTTAATAAAACTATCCATATGCAATGCACTGAGTTATATCAGGTTTTAATAAACTAACCAAATGCAAAGCACTGCGTTATATCAGTTTTAAATAAAACTATCCATATGCAATGCACTGCGTTATATCAGTTTTTAATAAAACTAACCAAATGCAATTGCCTGAGTTATATCAGTTTTTAATAAAACTATCCATATGCAATGCACTGAGTTATATCAGGTTTTAATAAAACTATCCATATGCAATGCACTGAGTTATATCAGGTTTTAATAAACTAACCAAATGCAATGCACTGCGTTATATCAGTTTTTAATAAAAACTATCCATATGCAATGCACTGCGTTATATCAGTTTTTAATAAAACTATCCATATGCAATGCACTGAGTTATATCAGTTTTTAATAAAACTAACCAAATGCAATTGCCTGAGTTATATCAGTTTTTAATAAAACTATCCATATGCAATGCACTGAGTTATATCAGTTTTTCATAAAACTATCCATATGCAATGCACTGAGTTATATCAGTTTTTAATAAAACTATGCATATGAAATGCACTGTGTTATATCAGGTTTTATTAAAACTATCCATATGCAATGCACTGAGTTATATCAGGTTTTAATAAAACTATCCATATGCAATGCAGTGAGTTATATCAGGTTTTAATAAAACTATCCATATACAATGCACTGAGTTATATCAGTTTTTAATAAAACTATGCATATGCAATGCACTGAGTTATATCAGGTTTTAATAAAACTATCCATGTGCAATGCACTGAATTATATCAGGTTTTAATAACACTATCCATATGCAATGCAGTGAGTTATATCAGGTTTTAATAAAACTATCCATATGCAATGCACTGAGTTATATCAGGTTTTAATAAAACTATCCATATGCAATGCACTGAGTTATATCAGTTTTTAATAAAACTATCCATATGCAATGCACTGAGTTATATCAGGTTTTAATAAAACTATCCATATGCAATGCACTGAGTTATATCAGGTTTTAATAAAACTATCCATATGCAGTGCACTGAGTTATATCAGGTTTTAATAAAACTATCCATATGCAATGCACTGAGTTATACCAGTTTTTAATAAAACTATCCATATGCAATGCACTGAGTTATATCAGTTTTTAATAAAACTATCCATATGCAATGCACTGAGTTATATCAGTTTTTAATAAAACTATCCATATGCAATGCACTGAGTTATATCATATTTTAATAAAACTATCCATATGCAATGCACTGAGTTATATCAGTTTTTAATAAAACTATCCATATGCAATGCACTGAGTTATATCAGTTTTTAATAAAACTATCCATATGCAATGCACTGAGTTATATCATATTTTAATAAAACTATCCATATGCAATGCACTGAGTTATATCAGTTTTTAATAAAACTATCCATATGCAATGCACTGAATTATATCAGGTTTTAATAAAACTATCCATATGCAATGCACTGAGTTATATCAGGTTTTAATAAAACTATCCATATGCAGTGCACTGAGTTATATCAGGTTTTAATAAAACTATCCATATGCAATGCACAGAGTTATATCAGGTTTTAATAAAACTATCCATATGCAATGCACTGAGTTATATCAGTTTTTAATAAAACTATCCATATGCAATGCACTGAGTTATATCAGGTTTTAATAAAACTATCCATATGCAATGCACTGAGTTATAGCAGTTTTTAATAAAACTATCCATATGCAATGCACTGAGTTATATTAGTGTTTAATAAAACTATCCATATGCAATGCACTGAGTTATATCAGGTTTTAATAAAACTATCCATATGCAATGCACTGAGTTATATCAGGTTTTAATAAACTAACCAAATGCAATGCACTGCGTTATATCAGTTTTTAATAAAACTATCCATATGCAATGCACTGCGTTATATCAGTTTTTAATAAAACTATCCATATGCAATGCACTGAGTTATATCAGTTTTTAATAAAACTATCCATATGCAATGCACTGAGTTATATCAGGTTTTAATAAAACTATCCATATGCAATGCACTGAGTTATATCAGTTTTTAATAAAACTATCCATATGCAATGCACTGAGTTATATTAGTTTTTAATAAAACTATCCATATGCAATGCACTGAGTTATATCAGGTTTTAATAAAACTATCCATATGCAATGCACTGAGTTATATCAGGTTTTAATAAACTAACCAAATGCAATGCACTGCGTTATATCAGTTTTTAATAAAACTATCCATATGCAATGCACTGCGTTATATCAGTTTTTAATAAAACTAACCAAATGCAATTGCCTGAGTTATATCAGTTTTTAATAAAACTATCCATATGCAATGCACTGAGTTATATCAGTTTTTCATAAAACTATCCATATGCAATGCACTGAGTTATATCAGTTTTTAATAAAACTATCCATATGCAATGCACTGAGTTATATCAGGTTTTAATAAAACTATCCATATGCAATGCACTGAGTTATATCAGGTTTTAATAAACTAACCAAATGCAATGCACTGCGTTATATCAGTTTTTAATAAAACTATCCATATGCAATGCACTGAGTTATATCAGTTTTTAATAAAACTAACCAAATGCAATTGCCTGAGTTATATCAGTTTTTAATAAAACTATCCATATGCAATGCACTGAGTTATATCAGTTTTTCATAAAACTATCCATATGCAATGCACTGAGTTATATCAGTTTTTAATAAAACTATGCATATGCAATGCACTGTGTTATATCAGGTTTTAATAAAACTATCCATATGCAATGCACTGAGTTATATCAGGTTTTAATAAAACTATCCATATGCAATGCAGTGAGTTATATCAGGTTTTAATAAAACTATCCATATGCAATGCACTGAGTTATATCAGTTTTTAATAAAACTATGCATATGCAATGCACTGAGTTATATCAGGTTTTAATAAAACTATCCATGTGCAATGCACTGAGTTATATCAGGTTTTAATAAAACTATCCATATGCAATGCACTGAGTTATATCAGTTTTTAATAAAACTATCCATATGCAATGCACTGAGTTATATCAGGTTTTAATAAAACTATCCATATGCAATGCACTGAGTTATATCAGGTTTTAATAAAACTATCCATATGCAATGCACTGAGTTATATCAGTTTTTAATAAAACTATCCATATGCAATGCACTGAGTTATATCAGTTTTTAATAAAACTATCCATATGCAATGCACTGAGTTATATCAGGTTTTAATAAAACTATCCATATGCAATGCACTGAGTTATATCAGTTTTTAATAAAACTATTCATATGCAATGCACTGAGTTATATCAGGTTTTAATAAAACTATCCATATGCAATGCACTGAGTTATATCAGGTTTTAATAAAACTACCCATATGCAGTGCACTGAGTTATATCAGGTTTTAATAAAACTATCCATATGCAATGCACTGAGTTATATCAGTTTTTAATAAAACTATCCATATGCAATGCACTGAGTTATATCAGGTTTTAATAAAACTATCCATATGCAAAGCACTGAGTTATATCAGTTTTTAATAAAACTAACCAAATGCAATGCACTGCGTTATATCAGTTTTTAATAAAACTATCCATATGCAATGCACTGCGTTAGATCAGTTTTTAATAAAACTATCCATATGCAATGCACTGAGTTATATCAGGTTTTAATAAAACTATCCATATGCAATGCACTGAGTTATATCAGGTTTTAATAAAACTATCCATATGCAATGCACTGAGTTATATCAGTTTTTAATAAAACTATCCATATGCAATGCACTAAGTTATATCAGGTTTTAATAAAACTATCTATATGCAATGCACTGAGTTATATCAGGTTTTAATAAAACTATCCATATGCAATGCAGTGAGTTATATCAGGTTTTAATAAAACTATCCATATGCAATGCACTGAGTTATATCAGGTTTTAATAAAACTATCCATATGCAATGCACTGAGTTATATCAGGTTTTAATAAACTAACCAAATGCAATGCACTGCGTTATATCAGGTTTTAATAAAACTATCCATATGCAATGCACTGCGTTATATCAGTTTTCAATAAAACTATCCATATGCAATGCACTGAGTTATATCAGGTTTTAATAAAACTATCCATATGCAATGCACTGAGTTATATCAGGTTTTAATAAAACTATCCATATGCAATGCACTGAGTTATATCAGGTTTTAATAAAACTATCCATATGCAATGCAGTGAGTTTTATCAGTTTTTAATAAAACTATCCATATGCAATGCACTGAGTTATATCAGGTTTTAATAAAACTATCCATATGCAATGCAGTGAGTTATATCAGGTTTTAAAAAACTATCCATATGCAATGCACTGAGTTATATCAGGTTTTAAGAAAACTATCCATATGCAATGCACTGAGTTATATCAGTTTTTAATAAAACTATCCATATGCAATGCACTGAGTTATATCATATTTTAATAAAACTATCCATATGCAATGCACTGAGTTATATCAGTTTTTAATAAAACTATCCATATGCAATGCACTGAATTATATCAGGTTTTAATAAAACTATCCATATGCAATGCACTGAGTTATATCAGGTTTTAATAAAACTATCCATATGCAGTGCACTGAGTTATATCAGGTTTTAATAAAACTATCCATATGCAATGCACAGAGTTATATCAGGTTTTAATAAAACTATCCATATGCAATGCACTGAGTTATATCAGTTTTTAATAAAACTATCCATATGCAATGCACTGAGTTATATCAGGTTTTAATAAAACTATCCATATGCAATGCACTGAGTTATAGCAGTTTTTAATAAAACTATCCATATGCAATGCACTGAGTTATATTAGTGTTTAATAAAACTATCCATATGCAATGCACTGAGTTATATCAGGTTTTAATAAAACTATCCATATGCAATGCACTGAGTTATATCAGGTTTTAATAAACTAACCAAATGCAATGCACTGCGTTATATCAGTTTTTAATAAAACTATCCATATGCAATGCACTGCGTTATATCAGTTTTTAATAAAACTATCCATATGCAATGCACTGAGTTATATCAGTTTTTAATAAAACTATCCATATGCAATGCACTGAGTTATATCAGGTTTTAATAAAACTATCCATATGCAATGCACTGAGTTATATCAGTTTTTAATAAAACTATCCATATGCAATGCACTGAGTTATATTAGTTTTTAATAAAACTATCCATATGCAATGCACTGAGTTATATCAGGTTTTAATAAAACTATCCATATGCAATGCACTGAGTTATATCAGGTTTTAATAAACTAACCAAATGCAATGCACTGCGTTATATCAGTTTTTAATAAAACTATCCATATGCAATGCACTGCGTTATATCAGTTTTTAATAAAACTAACCAAATGCAATTGCCTGAGTTATATCAGTTTTTAATAAAACTATCCATATGCAATGCACTGAGTTATATCAGTTTTTCATAAAACTATCCATATGCAATGCACTGAGTTATATCAGTTTTTAATAAAACTATCCATATGCAATGCACTGAGTTATATCAGGTTTTAATAAAACTATCCATATGCAATGCACTGAGTTATATCAGGTTTTAATAAACTAACCAAATGCAATGCACTGCGTTATATCAGTTTTTAATAAAACTATCCATATGCAATGCACTGAGTTATATCAGTTTTTAATAAAACTAACCAAATGCAATTGCCTGAGTTATATCAGTTTTTAATAAAACTATCCATATGCAATGCACTGAGTTATATCAGTTTTTCATAAAACTATCCATATGCAATGCACTGAGTTATATCAGTTTTTAATAAAACTATGCATATGCAATGCACTGTGTTATATCAGGTTTTAATAAAACTATCCATATGCAATGCACTGAGTTATATCAGGTTTTAATAAAACTATCCATATGCAATGCAGTGAGTTATATCAGGTTTTAATAAAACTATCCATGTGCAATGCACTGAGTTATATCAGGTTTTAATAAAACTATCCATATGCAATGCACTGAGTTATATCAGTTTTTAATAAAACTATCCATATGCAATGCACTGAGTTATATCAGGTTTTAATAAAACTATCCATATGCAATGCACTGAGTTATATCAGTTTTTAATAAAACTATCCATATGCAATGCACTGAGTTATATCAGTTTTTAATAAAACTATCCATATGCAATGCACTGAGTTATATCAGGTTTTAATAAAACTATCCATATGCAATGCACTGAGTTATATCAGTTTTTAATAAAACTATCCATATGCAATGCACTGAGTTATATCAGGTTTTAATAAAACTATCCATATGCAATGCACTGAGTTATATCAGGTTTTAATAAAACTACCCATATGCAGTGCACTGAGTTATATCAGGTTTTAATAAAAATATCCATATGCAATGCACTGAGTTATATCAGTTTTTAATAAAACTATCCATATGCAATGCACTGAGTTATATCAGGTTTTAATAAAACTATCCATATGCAAAGCACTGAGTTATATCAGTTTTTAATAAAACTAACCAAATGCAATGCACTGCGTTATATCAGTTTTTAATAAAACTATCCATATGCAATGCACTGCGTTAGATCAGTTTTTAATAAAACTATCCATATGCAATGCACTGAGTTATATCAGGTTTTAATAAAACTATCCATATGCAATGCACTGAGTTATATCAGGTTTTAATAAAACTATCCATATGCAATGCACTGAGTTATATCAGTTTTTAATAAAACTATCCATATGCAATGCACTAAGTTATATCAGGTTTTAATAAAACTATCTATATGCAATGCACTGAGTTATATCAGGTTTTAATAAAACTATCCATATGCAATGCAGTGAGTTATATCAGGTTTTAATAAAACTATCCATATGCAATGCACTGAGTTATATCAGGTTTTAATAAAACTATCCATATGCAATGCACTGAGTTATATCAGGTTTTAATAAACTAACCAAATGCAATGCACTGCGTTATATCAGGTTTTAATAAAACTATCCATATGCAATGCACTGCGTTATATCAGTTTTCAATAAAACTATCCATATGCAATGCACTGAGTTATATCAGGTTTTAATAAAACTATCCATATGCAATGCACTGAGTTATATCAGGTTTTAATAAAACTATCCATATGCAATGCACTGAGTTATATCAGGTTTTAATAAAACTATCCATATGCAATGCAGTGAGTTTTATCAGTTTTTAATAAAACTATCCATATGCAATGCACTGAGTTATATCAGGTTTTAATAAAACTATCCATATGCAATGCAGTGAGTTATATCAGGTTTTAAAAAACTATCCATATGCAATGCACTGAGTTATATCAGGTTTTAAGAAAACTATCCATATGCAATGCACTGAGTTATATCAGTTTTTAATAAAACTAACCAATTGCAATTGCCTGAGTTATATCAGTTTTTAATAAAACTATCCATATGCAATGCACTGAGTTATATCAGTTTTTCATAAAACTATCCATATGCAATGCACTGAGTTATATCAGTTTTTAATAAAACTATGCATATGCAATGCACTGAGTTATATCAGGTTTTAATAAAACTATCCATATGCAATGCACTGAGTTATATCAGGTTTTAATAAAACTATCCATATGCAATGCAGTGAGTTATATCAGGTTTTAATAAAACTATCCTTATGCAATGCACTGAGTTATATCAGTTTTTAATAAAACTATGCATTTGCAATGCACTGAGTTATATCAGGTTTTAATAAAACTATCCATGTGCAATGCACTGAGCTATATCAGGTTTCAATAACACTATCCATATGCAATGCAGTGAGTTATATCAGGTTTTAATAAAACTATCCATATGCAATGCACTGAGTAATATCAGTTTTTAATAAAACTATCCATATGCAATGCACTGAGTTATATCAGTTTTTAATAAAACTATGCATATGCAATGCACTGAGTTATATCAGGTTTTAATAAAACTATCCATATGCAATGCACTGAGTTATATCAGGTTTTAATAGAACTATCCATATGCAATGCAGTGAGTTATATCAGGTTTTAATAAAACTATCCATATGCAATGCACTGAGTTATAGCAGTTTTTAATAAAACTATCCATATGCAATGCACTGAGTTATATCAGTTTTTAATAAAACTATCCATATGCAATGCACTGAGTTATATCAGTTTTTAATAAAACTATCCATATGCAATGCAGTGAGTTATATCAGGTTTTAATAAAACTATCCATATGCAATGCACTGAGTTATAGCAGTTTTTAATAAAACTATCCATATGCAATGCACTGAGTTATATCAGTTTTTAATAAAACTATCCATATGCAATGCACTAAGTTATATCAGTTTTTAATAAAACTATCCATATGCAATGCACTGAGTTATATCAGTTTCTAATAAAACTAACCAAATGCAATGCACTGAGTTATATCAGTTTTTAATAAAACTATCCATATGCAATGCACTGAGTTATATCAGATTTTAATAAAACTATCCATATGCAATGCACTGAGTTATATCAGGTTTTAATAAAACTATCCATATGCAATGCACTGAGTTATATCAGTTTTTAATAAAACTATCCATATGCAATGCACTGAGCTATATCAGTTTTTAATAAAACTATCCATATGCAATGCACTGAGTTATATCACTTTTTAATAAAACTATCCATATGCAATGCACTGAGTTATATCAGTTTTTAATAAAACTATCCATATGCAATGCACTGAGTTATATCAGTTTTTAATAAAACTATCCATATGCAATGCACTGAGTTATATCAGGTTTTAATAAAACTATCCATATGCAATGCACTGAGTTATATCAGGTTTTAATAAAACTATCCATATGCAATGCAGTGAGTTATATCAGGTTTTAATAAAACTATCCATATGCAATGCACTGAGTTATAGCAGTTTTTAATAAAACTATCCATATGCAATGCACTGAGTTATATCAGTTTTTAATAAAACTATCCATATGCAATGCACTGAGTTATATCAGTTTTTAATAAAACTATCCATATGCAATGCACTGAGTTATATCAGGTTTTAATAAAACTATCCATATGCAATGCACTGAGTTATATCAGGTTTTAATAAAACTATCCATATGCAATGCAGTGAGTTATATCAGGTTTTAATAAAACTATCCATATGCAATGCACTGAGTTATAGCAGTTTTTAATAAAATTATCCATATGCAATGCACTGAGTTATATCAGTTTTTAATAAAACTATCCATATGCAATGCACTAAGTTATATCAGTTTTTAATAAAACTATCCATATGCAATGCACTGAGTTATATCAGTTTTTAATAAAACTAACCAAATGCAATGCACTGAGTTATATCAGTTTTTAATAAAACTATCCATATGCAATGCACTGAGTTATATCAGATTTTAATAAAACTATCCATATGCAATGCACTGAGTTATATCAGGTTTTAATAAAACTATCCATATGCAATGCACTGAGTTATATCAGTTTTTAATAAAACTATCCATATGCAATGCACTGAGTTATATCAGGTTTTAATAAAACTATCCATATGCAATGCACTGAGTTATATCAGGTTTTAATAAAACTATCCATATGCAATGCAGTGAGTTATATCAGGTTTTAATAAAACTATCCATATGCAATGCACTGAGTTATATCAGGTTTTAATAGAACTATCCATATGCAATGCAGTGAGTTATATCAGGTTTTAATAAAACTATCCATATGCAATGCACTGAGCTATAGCAGTTTTTAATAAAACTATCCATATGCAATGCACTGAGTTATATCAGTTTTTAATAAAACTATCCATATGCAATGCACTGAGTTATATCAGTTTTTAATAAAACTATCCATATGCAATGCACTGAGTTATATCAGGTTTTAATAAAACTATCCATATGCAATGCACTGAGTTATATCAGGTTTTAATAAAACTATCCATATGCAATGCAGTGAGTTATATCAATTTTTAATAAAACTATCCATATGCACTGCACTGAGTTATAGCAGTTTTTAATAAAACTCTCCATATGCAATGCACTGAGTTATATCAGTTTTTAATAAAACTATGCATATGCAATGCACTGAGTTATATCAGGTTTTAATAAAACTATCCATATGCAATGCACTGAGTTATATCAGGTTTTAATAGAACTATCCATATGCAATGCAGTGAGTTATATCAGGTTTTAATAAAACTATCCATATGCAATGCACTGAGTTATAGCAGTTTTTAATAAAACTATCTATATGCAATGCACTGAGTTATATCAGTTTTTAATAAAACTATCCATATGCAATGCACTGAGTTATATCAGTTTTTAATAAAACTATCCATATGCAATGCACTGAGTTATATCAGGTTTTAATAAAACTATCCATATGCAATGCACTGAGTTATATCAGGTTTTAATAAAACTATCCATATGCAATGCAGTGAGTTATATCAGGTTTTAATAAAACTATCCATATGCAATGCACTGAGTTATAGCAGTTTTTAATAAAACTATCCATATGCAATGCACTGAGTTATATCAGTTTTTAATAAAACTAACCAAATGCAATGCACTGAGTTATATCAGTTTTTAATAAAACTATCCATATGCAATGCACTGAGTTATATCAGATTTTAATAAAACTATCCATATGCAATGCACTGAGTTATATCAGGTTTTAATAAAACTATCCATATGCAATGCACTGAGTTATATCAGTTTTTAATAAAACTATCCATATGCAATGCACTGAGCTATATGAGTTTTTAATAAAACTATCCATATGCAATGCACTGAGTTATATCACTTTTTAATAAAACTATCCATATGCAATGCACTGAGTTATATCAGTTTTTAATAAAACTATCCATATGCAATGCACTGAGTTATATCAGTTTTTAATAAAACTATCCATATGCAATGCACTGAGTTATATCAGGTTTTAATAAAACTATCCATATGCAATGCACTGAGTTATATCAGGTTTTAATAAAACTATCCATATGCAATGCAGTGAGTTATATCAGGTTTTAATAAAACTATCCATATGCAATGCACTGAGTTATATCAGGTTTTAATAGAACTATCCATATGCAATGCAGTGAGTTATATCAGGTTTTAATAAAACTATCCATATGCAATGCACTGAGCTATAGCAGTTTTTAATAAAACTATCCATATGCAATGCACTGAGTTATATCAGTTTTTAATAAAACTATCCATATGCAATGCACTGAGTTATATCAGTTTTTAATAAAACTATCCATATGCAATGCACTGAGTTATATCAGGTTTTAATAAAACTATCCATATGCAATGCACTGAGTTATATCAGGTTTTAATAAAACTATCCATATGCAATGCAGTGAGTTATATCAATTTTTAATAAAACTATCCATATGCACTGCACTGAGTTATAGCAGTTTTTAATAAAACTCTCCATATGCAATGCACTGAGTTATATCAGTTTTTAATAAAACTATGCATATGCAATGCACTGAGTTATATCAGGTTTTAATAAAACTATCCATATGCAATGCACTGAGTTATATCAGGTTTTAATAGAACTATCCATATGCAATGCAGTGAGTTATATCAGGTTTTAATAAAACTATCCATATGCAATGCACTGAGTTATAGCAGTTTTTAATAAAACTATCTATATGCAATGCACTGAGTTATATCAGTTTTTAATAAAACTATCCATATGCAATGCACTGAGTTATATCAGTTTTTAATAAAACTATCCATATGCAATGCACTGAGTTATATCAGGTTTTAATAAAACTATCCATATGCAATGCACTGAGTTATATCAGGTTTTAATAAAACTATCCATATGCAATGCAGTGAGTTATATCAGGTTTTAATAAAACTATCCATATGCAATGCACTGAGTTATAGCAGTTTTTAATAAAACTATCCATATGCAATGCACTGAGTTATATCAGTTTTTAATAAAACTAACCAAATGCAATGCACTGAGTTATATCAGTTTTTAATAAAACTATCCATATGCAATGCACTGAGTTATATCAGATTTTAATAAAACTATCCATATGCAATGCACTGAGTTATATCAGGTTTTAATAAAACTATCCATATGCAATGCACTGAGTTATATCAGTTTTTAATAAAACTATCCATATGCAATGCACTGAGCTATATGAGTTTTTAATAAAACTATCCATATGCAATGCACTGAGTTATATCACTTTTTAATAAAACTATCCATATGCAATGCACTGAGTTATATCAGGTTTTAATAAAACTATCCATATGCAATGCACTGAGTTATATCAGTTTTTAATAAAACTATCCATATGCAATGCACTGCGTTAGATCAGTTTTTAATAAAACTATCCATATGCAATGCACTGAGTTATATCAGGTTTTAATAAAACTATCCATATGCAATGCACTGAGTTATATCAGGTTTTAATAAAACTATCCATATGCAATGCACTGAGTTATATCAGTTTTTAATAAAACTATCCATATGCAATGCACTGCGTTAGATCAGTTTTTAATAAAACTATCCATATGCAATGCACTGCGTTAGATCAGTTTTTAATAAAACTATCCATATGCAATGCACTGAGTTATATCAGGTTTTAATAAAACTATCCATATGCAATGCACTGAGTTATATCAGGTTTTAATAAAACTATCCATATGCAATGCACTGAGTTATATCAGTTTTTAATAAAACTATCCATATGCAATGCACTGCGTTAGATCAGTTTTTAATAAAACTATCCATATGCAATGCACTGCGTTAGATCAGTTTTTAATAAAACTATCCATATGCAATGCACTGAGTTATATCAGGTTTTAATAAAACTATCCATATGCAATGCACTGAGTTATATCAGTTTTTAATAAAACTATCCATATGCAATGCACTGAGTTATATCAGGTTTTAATAAAACTATCCATATGCAATGCACTGAGTTATATCAGGTTTTAATAAAACTATCCATATGCAATGCACTGAGTTATATCAGTTTTTAATAAAACTATCCATATGCAATGCACTGCGTTAGATCAGTTTTTAATAAAACTATCCATATGCAATGCACTGAGTTATATCAGGTTTTAATAAAACTATCCATATGCAATGCACTGAGTTATATCAGTTTTTAATAAAACTATCCATATGCAATGCACTGAGTTATATCAGGTTTTAATAAAACTATCCATATGCAATGCACTGAGTTATATCAGGTTTTAATAAAACTATCCATATGCAATGCACTGAGTTATATCAGGTTTTAATAAAACTATCCATATGCAATGCACTGAGTTATATCAGTTTTTAATAAAACTATCCATATGCAATGCACTGCGTTAGATCAGTTTTTAATAAAACTATCCATATGCAATGCACTGCGTTAGATCAGTTTTTAATAAAACTATCCATATGCAATGCACTGAGTTATATCAGGTTTTAATAAAACTATCCATATGCAATGCACTGAGTTATATCAGTTTTTAATAAAACTATCCATATGCAATGCACTGAGTTATATCAGGTTTTAATAAAACTATCCATATGCAATGCACTGAGTTATATCAGGTTTTAATAAAACTATCCATATGCAATGCACTGAGTTATATCAGGTTTTAATAAAACTATCCATATGCAATGCACTGAGTTATATCAGGTTTTAATAAAACTATCCATATGCAATGCACTGAGTTATATCAGGTTTTAATAAAACTATCCATATGCAATGCACTGAGTTATATCAGGTTTTAATAAAACTATCCATATGCAATGCACTGAGTTATATCAGGTTTTAATAAAACTATCCATATGCAATGCACTGAGTTATATCAGGTTTTAATAAAACTATCCATATGCAATGCACTGAGTTATATCAGGTTTTAATAAAACTATCCATATGCAATGCACTGAGTTATATCAGGTTTTAATAAAACTATCCATATGCAATGCACTGAGTTATATCAGGTTTTAATAAAACTATCCATATGCAATGCACTGAGTTATATCAGTTTTTAATAAAACTATCCATATGCAATGCACTGCGTTAGATCAGTTTTTAATAAAACTATCCATATGCAATGCACTGAGTTATATCAGGTTTTAATAAAACTATCCATATGCAATGCACTGAGTTATATCAGTTTTTAATAAAACTATCCATATGCAATGCACTGAGTTATATCAGGTTTTAATAAAACTATCCATATGCAATGCACTGAGTTATATCAGGTTTTAATAAAACTATCCATATGCAATGCACTGAGTTATATCAGGTTTTAATAAAACTATCCATATGCAATGCACTGAGTTATATCAGTTTTTAATAAAACTATCCATATGCAATGCACTGCGTTAGATCAGTTTTTAATAAAACTATCCATATGCAATGCACTGCGTTAGATCAGTTTTTAATAAAACTATCCATATGCAATGCACTGAGTTATATCAGGTTTTAATAAAACTATCCATATGCAATGCACTGAGTTATATCAGGTTTTAATAAAACTATCCATATGCAATGCACTGAGTTATATCAGTTTTTAATAAAACTATCCATATGCAATGCACTGCGTTAGATCAGTTTTTAATAAAACTATCCATATGCAATGCACTGCGTTAGATCAGTTTTTAATAAAACTATCCATATGCAATGCACTGAGTTATATCAGGTTTTAATAAAACTATCCATATGCAATGCACTGAGTTATATCAGGTTTTAATAAAACTATCCATATGCAATGCACTGAGTTATATCAGGTTTTAATAAAACTATCCATATGCAATGCACTAAGTTATATCAGGTTTTAATAAAACTATCCATATGCAATGCACTGAGTTATATCAGGTTTTAATAAAACTATCCATATGCAATGCACTGAGTTATATCAGTTTTTAATAAGACTATCCATATGCAATGCACTGAGTTATATCAGGTTTTAATAAAACTATCCATATGCAATGCACTGAGTTATATCAGGTTTTAATAAACTAACCAAATGCAATGCACTGCGTTATATCAGGTTTTAATAAAACTATCCATATGCAATGCACTGAGTTATATCAGGTTTTAATAAAACTATCCATATGCAATGCACTGCGTTAGATCAGTTTTTAATAAAACTATCCATATGCAATGCACTGAGTTATATCAGGTTTTAATAAAACTATCCATATGCAATGCACTGAGTTATATCAGGTTTTAATAAAACTATCCATATGCAATGCACTGAGTTATATCAGGTTTTAATAAAACTATCCATATGCAATGCACTGAGTTATATCAGTTTTTAATAAAACTATCCATATGCAATGCACTGCGTTATATCAGTTTTTAATAAAACTATCCATATGCAATGCACTGCGTTAGATCAGTTTTTAATAAAACTATCCATATGCAATGCACTGAGTTATATCAGGTTTTAATAAAACTATCCATATGCAATGCACTGAGTTATATCAGGTTTTAATAAAACTATCCATATGCAATGCACTGAGTTATATCAGTTTTTAATAAAACTATCCATATGCAATGCACTAAGTTATATCAGGTTTTAATAAAACTATCCATATGCAATGCACTGAGTTATATCAGGTTTTAATAAAACTATCCATATGCAATGCACTGAGTTATATCAGTTTTTAATAAAACTATCCATATGCAATGCACTGAGTTATATCAGGTTTTAATAAAACTATCCATATGCAATGCACTGAGTTATATCAGGTTTTAATAAACTAACCAAATGCAATGCACTGCGTTATATCAGGTTTTAATAAAACTATCCATATGCAATGCACTGCGTTATATCAGTTTTCAATAAAACTATCCATATGCAATGCACTGAGTTATATCAGGTTTTAATAAAACTATCCATATGCAATGCACTGAGTTATATCAGTTTTTAATAAAACTATCCATATGCAATGCACTAAGTTATATCAGGTTTTAATAAAACTATCCATATGCAATGCACTGAGTTATATCAGGTTTTAATAAAACTATCCATATGCAATGCACTGAGTTATATCACTTTTTAATAAAACTATCCATATGCAATGCACTGAGTTATATCAGGTTTTAATAAAACTATCCATATGCAATGCACTGAGTTATATCAGTTTTTAATAAAACTATCCATATGCAATGCACTGAGTTATATCAGGTTTTAATAAAACTATCCATATGCAATGCACTGAGTTATATCAGTTTTTAATAAAACTATCCATATGCAATGCACTGAGCTATATGAGTTTTTAATAAAACTATCCATATGCAATGCACAGAGTTATATCACTTTTTAATAAAACTATCCATATGCAATGCACTGAGTTATATCAGGTTTTAATAAAACTATCCATATGCAATGCACTGAGTTATATCAGTTTTTAATAAAACTATCCATATGCAATGCACTGCGTTAGATCAGTTTTTAATAAAACTATCCATATGCAATGCACTGAGTTATATCAGGTTTTAATAAAACTATCCATATGCAATGCACTGAGTTATATCAGGTTTTAATAAAACTATCCATATGCAATGCACTGAGTTATATCAGTTTTTAATAAAACTAACCAAATGCAATGCACTGAGTTATATCAGTTTTTAATAAAACTATCCATATGCAGTGCACTGAGTTATATAAGATTTTAATAAAACTATCCATATGCAATGCACTGAGTTATATCAGTTTTTAATAAAACTATCCATATGCAATGCACTGAGTTATATCAGTTTTTAATAAAACTAACCAAATGCAATGCACTGAGTTATATCAGTTTTTAATAAAACTATCCATATGCAATGCACTGAGTTATATCAGATTTTAATAAAACTATCCATATGCAATGCACTGAGTTATATCAGGTTTTAATAAAACTATCCATATGCAATGCACTGAGTTATATCAGTTTTTAATAAAACTATCCATATGCAATGCACTGAGCTATATGAGTTTTTAATAAAACTATCCATATGCAATGCACTGAGTTATATCAGTTTTTAATAAAACTATCCATATGCAATGCACTGAGTTATATCAGTTTTTAATAAAACTAACCAAATGCAATGCACTGAGTTATATCAGTTTTTAATAAAACTATCCATATGCAATGCACTGAGTTATATCAGATTTTAATAAAACTATCCATATGCAATGCACTGAGTTATATCAGTTTTTAATAAAACTATCCATATGCAATGCACTGAGTTATATCAGATTTTAATAAAACTATCCATATGCAATGCACTGAGTTATATCAGATTTTAATAAAACTATCCATATGCAATGCACTGAGTTATATCAGATTTTAATAAAACTATCCATATGCAATGCACTGAGTTATATCAGTTTTTAATAAAACTATCCATATGCAATGCACTGAGTTATATCAGTTTTTAATAAAACTATCCATATGCAATGCACTGAGTTATATCAGTTTTTAATAAAACTAACCAAATGCAATGCACTGAGTTATATCAGTTTTTAATAAAACTATCCATATGCAATGCACTGAGTTATATCAGTTTTTAATAAAACTAACCAAATGCAATGCACTGAGTTATATCAGTTTTTAATAAAACTATCCATATGCAATGCACTGAGTTATATCAGTTTTTAATAAAACTATCCATATGCAATGCACTGAGTTATATCAGTTTTTAATAAAACTAACCAAATGCAATGCACTGAGTTATATCAGTTTTTAATAAAACTATCCATATGCAATGCACTGAGTTATATCAGATTTTAATAAAACTATCCATATGCAATGCACTGAGCTATATGAGTTTTTAATAAAACTATCCATATGCAATGCACTGAGTTATATCAGTTTTTAATAAAACTATCCATATGCAATGCACTGAGTTATATCAGATTTTAATAAAACTATCCATATGCAATGCACTGAGTTATATCAGTTTTTAATAAAACTATCCATATGCAATGCACTGAGTTATATCAGTTTTTAATAAAACTAACCAAATGCAATGCACTGAGTTATATCAGTTTTTAATAAAACTAACCATATGCAATGCACTGAGTTATATCAGATTTTAATAAAACTATCCATATGCAATGCACTGAGTTATATCAGATTTTAATAAAACTATCCATATGCAATGCACTGAGTTATATCAGATTTTAATAAAACTATCCATATGCAATGCACTGAGTTATATCAGTTTTTAATAAAACTATCCATATGCAATGCACTGAGTTATATCAGTTTTTAATAAAACTATCCATATGCAATGCACTGAGTTATATCAGTTTTTAATAAAACTAACCAAATGCAATGCACTGAGTTATATCAGTTTTTAATAAAACTATCCATATGCAATGCACTGAGTTATATCAGTTTTTAATAAAACTAACCAAATGCAATGCACTGAGTTATATCAGTTTTTAATAAAACTATCCATATGCAATGCACTGAGTTATATCAGTTTTTAATAAAACTATCCATATGCAATGCACTGAGTTATATCAGTTTTTAATAAAACTATCCATATGCAATGCACTGAGTTATATCAGATTTTAATAAAACTTTCCATATGCAATGCACTGAGTTATATCAGTTTTTAATAAAACTATCCATATGCAATGCACTGAGTTATATCAGTTTTTAATAAAACTAACCAAATGCAATGCACTGAGTTATATCAGTTTTTAATAAAACTATCCATATGCAATGCACTGAGTTATATCAGATTTTAATAAAACTATCCTATGCAATGCACTGAGTTATATCAGGTTTTAATAAAACTATCCATATGCAATGCACTGAGTTATATCAGTTTTTAATAAAACTATCCATATGCAATGCACTGAGCTATATGAGTTTTTAATAAAACTATCCATATGCAATGCACTGAGTTATATCACTTTTTAATAAAACTATCCATATGCAATGCACTGAGTTATATCAGGTTTTAATAAAACTATCCATATGCAATGCACTGAGTTATATCAGTTTTTAATAAAACTATCCATATGCAATGCACTGCGTTAGATCAGTTTTTAATAAAACTATCCATATGCAATGCACTGAGTTATATCAGGTTTTAATAAAACTATCCATATGCAATGCACTGAGTTATATCAGGTTTTAATAAAACTATCCATATGCAGTGCACTGAGTTATATCAGTTTTTGATAAAACTATCCATATGCAATGCACTAAGTTATATCAGGTTTTAATAAAACTATCCATATGCAATGCACTGAGTTATATCAGGTTTTAATAAAACTATCCATATGCAATGCACTGAGTTATTTCAGTTTTTAATAAAACTATCCATATGCAATGCACTGAGTTATATCAGGTTTTAATAAAACTATCCATATGCAATGCACTGAGTTATATCAGGTTTTAATAAACTAACCAAATGCAATGCACTGCGTTATATCAGGTTTTAATAAAACTATCCATATGCAATGCACTGAGTTATATCAGGTTTTAATAAACTAACCAAATGCAATGCACTGCGTTATATCAGGTTTTAATAAAACTATCCATATGCAATGCACTGAGTTATATCAGGTTTTAATAAAACTATCCATATGCAATGCACTGAGTTATATCAGGTTTTAATAAAACTATCCATATGCAATGCACTGAGTTATATCAGGTTTTAATAAAACTATCCATATGCAATGCACTGAGTTATATCAGTTTTTAATAAAACTATCCATATGCAATGCACTGCGTTATATCAGTTTTTAATAAAACTATCCATATGCAATGCACTGCGTTAGATCAGTTTTTAATAAAACTATCCATATGCAATGCACTGAGTTATATCAGGTTTTAATAAAACTATCCATATGCAATGCACTGAGTTATATCAGGTTTTAATAAAACTATCCATATGCAATGCACTGAGTTATATCAGTTTTTAATAAAACTATCCATATGCAATGCACTAAGTTATATCAGGTTTTAATAAAACTATCCATATGCAATGCACTGAGTTATATCAGGTTTTAATAAAACTATCCATATGCAATGCACTGAGTTATATCAGGTTTTAATTAAACTATCCATATGCAATGCAGTGAGTTATATCAGTTTTTACAAAAACTATCCATATGCAATGCACTGCGTTAGATCAGTTTTTAATAAAACTATCCATATGCAATGCACTGAGTTATATCAGGTTTTAGTAAAACTATCCATATGCAATGCACTGAGTTATATCAGGTTTTAATAAAACTATCCATATGCAATGCACTGAGTTATATCAGTTTTTAATAAAACTATCCATATGCAGTGCACTGAGTTATATCAGGTTTTAATAAAACTATCCATATGCAATGCACTGAGTTATATCAGTTTTTAATAAAACTATCCATATGCAATGCACTGAGTTATATCAGGTTTTAATAAAACTATCCATATGCAATGCACTGAGTTATATCAGGTTTTAAAAAACTATCCATATGCAATGCAGTGAGTTATATCAGGTTTTAAGAAAACTATCCATATGCAATGCACTGAGTTATATCAGTTTTTAATAAAACTATGCATATGCAATGCACTGAGTTATATCAGGTTTTAATAAAACTATCCATATGCAATGCACTGAGTTATATCAGGTTTTAATAAAACTATCCATATGCAATGCAGTGAGTTATATCAGGTTTTAATAAAACTATCCTTATGCAATGCACTGAGTTATATCAGTTTTTAATAAAACTATGCATTTGCAATGCACTGAGTTATATCAGGTTTTAATAAAACTATCCATGTGCAATGCACTGAGTTATATCAGGTTTTAATAACACTATCCATATGCAATGCAGTGAGTTATATCAGGTTTTAATAAAACTATCCATATGCAATGCACTGAGTTATAGCAGTTTTTAATAAAACTATCCATATGCAATGCACTGTGTTATATCAGTTTTTAATAAAACTATCCATATGCAATGCACTGAGTTATATCAGTTTTTAATAAAACTATGCATATGCAATGCACTGAGTTATATCAGGTTTTAATAAAACTATCCATATGCAATGCACTGAGTTATATCAGGTTTTAATAGAACTATCCATATGCAATGCAGTGAGTTATATCAGGTTTTAATAAAACTATCCATATGCAATGCACTGAGTTATAGCAGTTTTTAATAAAACTATCCATATGCAATGCACTGAGTTATATCAGTTTTTAATAAAACTATCCATATGCAATGCACTGAGTTATATCAGTTTTTAATAAAACTATCCATATGCAATGCACTGAGTTATATCAGGTTTTAATAAAACTATCCATATGCAATGCACTGAGTTATAGCAGTTTTTAATAAAACTATCCATATGCAATGCACTGAGTTATATCAGTTTTTAATAAAACTATCCATATGCAATGCACTAAGTTATATCAGTTTTTAATAAAACTATCCATATGCAATGCACTGAGTTATATCAGTTTTTAATAAAACTAACCAAATGCAATGCACTGAGTTATATCAGTTTTTAATAAAACTATCCATATGCAATGCACTGAGTTATATCAGATTTTAATAAAACTATCCATATGCAATGCACTGAGTTATATCAGGTTTTAATAAAACTATCCATATGCAATGCACTGAGTTATATCAGTTTTTAATAAAACTATCCATATGCAATGCACTGAGCTATATGAGTTTTTAATAAAACTATCCATATGCAATGCACTGAGTTATATCACTTTTTAATAAAACTATCCATATGCAATGCACTGAGTTATATCAGTTTTTAATAAAACTATCCATATGCAATGCACTGAGTTATATCAGTTTTTAATAAAACTATCCATATGCAATGCACTGAGTTATATCAGGTTTTAATAAAACTATCCATATGCAATGCACTGAGTTATATCAGGTTTTAATAAAACTATCCATATGCAATGCAGTGAGTTATATCAGGTTTTAATAAAACTATCCATATGCAATGCACTGAGTTATATCAGGTTTTAATAGAACTATCCATATGCAATGCAGTGAGTTATATCAGGTTTTAATAAAACTATCCATATGTAATGCACTGAGTTATAGCAGTTTTTAATAAAACTATCCATATGCAATGCACTGAGTTATATCAGTTTTTAATAAAACTATCCATATGCAATGCACTGAGTTATATCAGGTTTTAATAAAACTATCCATATGCAATGCACTGAGTTATATCAGGTTTTAATAAAACTATCCATATGCAATGCAGTGAGTTATATCAGGTTTTAATAAAACTATCCATATGCAATGCACTGAGTTATAGCAGTTTTTAATAAAACTATCCATATGCAATGCACTGAGTTATATCAGTTTTTAATAAAACTATGCATATGCAATGCACTGAGTTATATCAGGTTTTAATAAAACTATCCATATGCAATGCACTGAGTTATATCAGGTTTTAATAGAACTATCCATATGCAATGCAGTGAGTTATATCAGGTTTTAATAAAACTATCCATATGCAATGCACTGAGTTATAGCAGTTTTTAATAAAACTATCCATATGGAATGCACTGAGTTATATCAGTTTTTAATAAAACTATCCATATGCAATGCACTGAGTTATATCAGTTTTTAATAAAACTATCCATATGCAATGCACTGAGTTATATCAGGTTTTAATAAAACTATCCATATGCAATGCACTGAGTTATATCAGGTTTTAATAAAACTATCCATATGCAATGCAGTGAGTTATATCAGGTTTTAATAAAACTATCCATATGCAATGCAGTGAGTTATATCAGGTTTTAATAAAACTATCCATATGCAATGCACTGAGTTATATCAGGTTTTAATAGAACTATCCATATGCAATGCAGTGAGTTATATCAGGTTTTAATAAAACTATCCATATGCAATGCACTGAGTTATAGCAGTTTTTAATAAAACTATCCATATGCAATGCACTGAGTTATATCAGTTTTTAATAAAACTATCCATATGCAATGCACTGAGTTATATCAGGTTTTAATAAAACTATCCATATGCAATGCACTGAGTTATATCAGGTTTTAATAAAACTATCCATATGCAATGCAGTGAGTTATATCAGGTTTTAATAAAACTGTCCATATGCAATGCACTGAGTTATAGCAGTTTTTAATAAAACTATCCATATGCAATGCACTGAGTTATATCAGTTTTTAATAAAACTATCCATATGCAATGCACTGAGCTATATGAGTTTTTAATAAAACTATCCATATGCAATGCACTGAGTTATATCACTTTTTAATAAAACTATCCATATGCAATGCACTGAGTTATATCAGTTTTTAATAAAACTATCCATATGCAATGCACTGAGTTATATCAGTTTTTAATAAAACTATCCATATGCAATGCACTGAGTTATATCAGGTTTTAATAAAACTATCCATATGCAATGCACTGAGTTATATCAGGTTTTAATAAAACTATCCATATGCAATGCAGTGAGTTATATCAGGTTTTAATAAAACTATCCATATGCAATGCACTGAGTTATATCAGGTTTTAATAGAACTATCCATATGCAATGCAGTGAGTTATATCAGGTTTTAATAAAACTATCCATATGTAATGCACTGAGTTATAGCAGTTTTTAATAAAACTATCCATATGCAATGCACTGAGTTATATCAGTTTTTAATAAAACTATCCATGTGCAATGCACTGAGTTATATCAGGTTTTAATAAAACTATCCATATGCAATGCACTGAGTTATATCAGGTTTTAATAAAACTATCCATATGCAATGCAGTGAGTTATATCAGGTTTTAATAAAACTATCCATATGCAATGCACTGAGTTATAGCAGTTTTTAATAAAACTATCCATATGCAATGCACTGAGTTATATCAGTTTTTAATAAAACTATGCATATGCAATGCACTGAGTTATATCAGGTTTTAATAAAACTATCCATATGCAATGCACTGAGTTATATCAGGTTTTAATAGAACTATCCATATGCAATGCAGTGAGTTATATCAGGTTTTAATAAAACTATCCATATGCAATGCACTGAGTTATAGCAGTTTTTAATAAAACTATCCATATGGAATGCACTGAGTTATATCAGTTTTTAATAAAACTATCCATATGCAATGCACTGAGTTATATCAGTTTTTAATAAAACTATCCATATGCAATGCACTGAGTTATATCAGGTTTTAATAAAACTATCCATATGCAATGCACTGAGTTATATCAGGTTTTAATAAAACTATCCATATGCAATGCAGTGAGTTATATCAGGTTTTAATAAAACTATCCATATGCAATGCAGTGAGTTATATCAGGTTTTAATAAAACTATCCATATGCAATGCACTGAGTTATATCAGGTTTTAATAGAACTATCCATATGCAATGCAGTGAGTTATATCAGGTTTTAATAAAACTATCCATATGCAATGCACTGAGTTATAGCAGTTTTTAATAAAACTATCCATATGCAATGCACTGAGTTATATCAGTTTTTAATAAAACTATCCATATGCAATGCACTGAGTTATATCAGGTTTTAATAAAACTATCCATATGCAATGCACTGAGTTATATCAGGTTTTAATAAAACTATCCATATGCAATGCAGTGAGTTATATCAGGTTTTAATAAAACTGTCCATATGCAATGCACTGAGTTATAGCAGTTTTTAATAAAACTATCCATATGCAATGCACTGAGTTATATCAGTTTTTAATAAAACTATGCATATGCAATGCACTGAGTTATATCAGGTTTTAATAAAACTATCCATATGCAATGCACTGAGTTATATCAGGTTTTAATAGAACTATCCATATGCAATGCAGTGAGTTATATCAGGTTTTAATAAAACTATCCATATGCAATGCACTGAGTTATATCAGGTTTTAATAAAACTATCCATATGCAATGCAGTGAGTTATATCAGGTTTTAATAAAACTATCCATATGCAATGCACTGAGTTATATCAGGTTTTAATAAAACTATCCATATGCAATGCACTGAGTTATACCAGTTTTTAATAAAACTATCCATATGCAACGCACTGAGTTATATCAGGTTTTAATAAAACTATCCATATGCAATGCACTGAGTTATATCAGTTTTTAATAAAACTATGCATATGCAATGCACTGAGTTATATCAGGTTTTAATAAAACTATCCATATGCAATGCACTGAGTTATAGCAGTTTTTAATAAAACTATCCATATGCAATGCACTGAGTTATCTCAGTTTTTAATAAAACTATGCATATGCAATGCACTGAGTTATATCAGGTTTTAATAAAACTATCCATATGCAATGCACTGAGTTATAGCAGTTTTTAATAAAACTATCCATATGCAATGCACTGAGTTATCTCAGTTTTTAATAAAACTATGCATATGCAATGCACTGAGTTATATCAGGTTTTAATAAAACTATCCATATGCAATGCACTGAGTTATAGCAGTTTTTAATAAAACTATCCATATGCAATGCACTGAGTTATATCAGTTTTTAATAAAACTATCCATATGCAATGCACTGAGTTATAGCAGTTTTTAATAAAACTATCCATATGCAATGCACTGAGTTATAGCAGTTTTTAATAAAACTATCCATATGCAATGCACTGAGTTATAGCAGTTTTTAATAAAACTATCCATATGCAATGCACTGAGTTATAGCAGTTTTTAATAAAACTATCCATATGCAATGCACTGAGTTATATCAGTTTTTAATAAAACTATCCATATGCAATGCACTGAGTTATAGCAGTTTTTAATAAAACTATCCATATGCAATGCACTGAGTTATAGCAGTTTTTAATAAAACTATCCATATGCAATGCACTGAGTTATAGCAGTTTTTAATAAAACTATCCATATGCAATGCACTGAGTTATAGCAGTTTTTAATAAAACTATCCATATGCAATGCACTGAGTTATAGCAGTTTTTAATAAAACTATCCATATGCAATGCACTGAGTTATATCAGTTTTTAATAAAACTATCCATATGCAATGCACTGAGTTATATCAGGTTTTAATAGAACTATCCATATGCAATGCAGTGAGTTATATCAGGTTTTAATAAAACTATCCATATGCAATGCACTGAGTTGTATCAGGTTTTAATAAAACTATCCATATGCAATGCACTGAGTTATAGCAGTTTTTAATAAAACTATCCATATGCAATGCACTGAGTTATATCAGTTTTTAATAAAACTATGCATATGCAATGCACTGAGTTATATCAGGTTTTAATAAAACTATCCATATGCAATGCACTGAGTTATAGCAGTTTTTAATAAAACTATCCATATGCAATGCACTGAGTTATACCAGTTTTTAATAAAACTATCCATATGCAACGCACTGAGTTATATCAGGTTTTAATAAAACTATCCATATGCAATGCACTGAGTTATATCAGTTTTTAATAAAACTATGCATATGCAATGCACTGAGTTATATCAGGTTTTAATAAAACTATCCATATGCAATGCACTGAGTTATAGCAGTTTTTAATAAAACTATCCATATGCAATGCACTGAGTTATCTCAGTTTTTAATAAAACTATGCATATGCAATGCACTGAGTTATATCAGGTTTTAATAAAACTATCCATATGCAATGCACTGAGTTATAGCAGTTTTTAATAAAACTATCCATATGCAATGCACTGAGTTATCTCAGTTTTTAATAAAACTATGCATATGCAATGCACTGAGTTATATCAGGTTTTAATAAAACTATCCATATGCAATGCACTGAGTTATAGCAGTTTTTAATAAAACTATCCATATGCAATGCACTGAGTTATATCAGTTTTTAATAAAACTATCCATATGCAATGCACTGAGTTATAGCAGTTTTTAATAAAACTATCCATATGCAATGCACTGAGTTATAGCAGTTTTTAATAAAACTATCCATATGCAATGCACTGAGTTATAGCAGTTTTTAATAAAACTATCCATATGCAATGCACTGAGTTATAGCAGTTTTTAATAAAACTATCCATATGCAATGCACTGAGTTATATCAGTTTTTAATAAAACTATCCATATGCAATGCACTGAGTTATAGCAGTTTTTAATAAAACTATCCATATGCAATGCACTGAGTTATAGCAGTTTTTAATAAAACTATCCATATGCAATGCACTGAGTTATAGCAGTTTTTAATAAAACTATCCATATGCAATGCACTGAGTTATAGCAGTTTTTAATAAAACTATCCATATGCAATGCACTGAGTTATAGCAGTTTTTAATAAAACTATCCATATGCAATGCACTGAGTTATATCAGTTTTTAATAAAACTATCCATATGCAATGCACTGAGTTATAGCAGTTTTTAATAAAACTATCCATATGCAATGCACTGAGTTATAGCAGTTTTTAATAAAACTATCCATATGCAATGCACTGAGTTATATCAGGTTTTAATAAAACTATCCATATGCAATGCACTGAGTTATAGCAGTTTTTAATAAAACTATCCATAAGCAATGCACTGAGTTATATCAGTTTTTAATAAAACTATCCATATGCAATGCACTGAGTTATATCAGGTTTTAATAAAACTATCCATATGCAATGCACTGAGTTATAGCAGTTTTTAATAAAACTATCCATATGCAATGCACTGAGTTATAGCAGTTTTTAATAAAACTATCCATATGCAATGCACTGAGTTATCTCAGTTTTTAATAAAACTATGCATATGCAATGCACTGAGTTATCTCAGTTTTTAATAAAACTATCCATATGCAATGCACTGAGTTATATCAGGTTTTAATAAAACTATCCATATGCAATGCACTGAGTTATAGCAGTTTTTAATAAAACTATCCATATGCAATGCACTGAGTTATCTCAGTTTTTAATAAAACTATGCATATGCAATGCACTGAGTTATATCAGGTTTTAATAAAACTATCCATATGCAATGCACTGAGTTATAGCAGTTTTTAATAAAACTATCCATATGCAATGCACTGAGTTATCTCAGTTTTTAATAAAACTATGCATATGCAATGCACTGAGTTATATCAGGTTTTAATAAAACTATCCATATGCAATGCACTGAGTTATAGCAGTTTTTAATAAAACTATCCATATGCAATGCACTGAGTTATACCAGTTTTTAATAAAACTATCCATATGCAACGCACTGAGTTATATCAGGTTTTAATAAAACTATCCATATGCAATGCACTGAGTTATATCAGTTTTTAATAAAACTATGCATATGCAATGCACTGAGTTATATCAGGTTTTAATAAAACTATCCATATGCAATGCACTGAGTTATAGCAGTTTTTAATAAAACTATCCATATGCAATGCACTGAGTTATCTCAGTTTTTAATAAAACTATGCATATGTAATGCACTGAGTTATATCAGGTTTTAATAAAACTATCCATATGCAATGCACTGAGTTATATCAGGTTTTAATAAAACTATCCATATGCAATGCACTGAGTTATAGCAGTTTTTAATAAAACTATCCATATGCAATGCACTGAGTTATCTCAGTTTTTAATAAAACTATGCATATGCAATGCACTGAGTTATATCAGGTTTTAATAAAACTATCCATATGCAATGCACTGAGTTATAGCAGTTTTTAATAAAACTATCCATATGCAATGCACTGAGTTATCTCAGTTTTTAATAAAACTATGCATGTGCAATGCACTGAGTTATATCAGGTTTTAATAAAACTATCCATATGCAATGCACTGAGTTATATCAGGTTTTAATAAAACTATCCATATGCAATGCACTGAGTTATAGCAGTTTTTAATAAAACTATCCATATGCAATGCACTGAGTTATAGCAGTTTTTAATAAAACTATGCATATGCAATGCACTGAGTTATAGCAGTTTTTAATAAAACTATCCATATGCAATGCACTGAGTTATATCAGGTTTTAATAAAACTATCCATATGCAATGCACTGAGTTATAGCAGTTTTTAATAAAACTATCCATATGCAATGCACTGAGTTATAGCAGTTTTTAATAAAACTATCCATATGCAATGCACTGAGTTATAGCAGTTTTTAATAAAACTATCCATATGCAATGCACTGAGTTATATCAGGTTTTAATAAAACTATCCATATGCAATGCACTGAGTTATAGCAGTTTTTAATAAAACTATCCATATGCAATGCACTGAGTTATAGCAGTTTTTAATAAAACTATCCATATGCAATGCACTGAGTTATAGCAGTTTTTAATAAAACTATCCATATGCAATGCACTGAGTTATAGCAGTTTTTAATAAAACTATGCATATGCAATGCACTGAGTTATAGCAGTTTTTAATAAAACTATCCATATGCAATGCACTGAGTTATATCAGGTTTTAATAAAACTATCCATATGCAATGCACTGAGTTATAGCAGTTTTTAATAAAACTATCCATATGCAATGCACTGAGTTATCTCAGTTTTTAATAAAACTATGCATATGCAATGCACTGAGTTATATCAGGTTTTAATAAAACTATCCATATGCAATGCACTGAGTTATATCAGGTTTTAATAGAACTATCCATATGCAATGCAGTGAGTTATATCAGGTTTTAATAAAACTATCCATATGCAATGCACTGAGTTGTATCAGGTTTTAATAAAACTATCCATATGCAATGCACTGAGTTATAGCAGTTTTTAATAAAACTATCCATATGCAATGCACTGAGTTATATCAGGTTTTAATAAAACTATCCATATGCAATGCACTGAGTTATAGCAGTTTTTAATAAAACTATCCATATGCAATGCACTGAGTTATAGCAGTTTTTAATAAAACTATCCATATGCAATGCACTGAGTTATATCAGGTTTTAATAAAACTATCCATATGCAATGCACTGAGTTATATCAGTTTTTAATAAAACTATGCATATGCAATGCACTGAGTTATATCAGGTTTTAATAAAACTATCCATATGCAATGCACTGAGTTATAGCAGTTTTTAATAAAACTATCCATATGCAATGCACTGAGTTATACCAGTTTTTAATAAAACTATCCATATGCAACGCACTGAGTTATATCAGGTTTTAATAAAACTATCCATATGCAATGCACTGAGTTATATCAGTTTTTAATAAAACTATGCATATGCAATGCACTGAGTTATATCAGGTTTTAATAAAACTATCCATATGCAATGCACTGAGTTATATCAGTTTTTAATAAAACTATCCATATGCAATGCACTGAGTTATATAAGGTTTTAATAAAACTATCCATATGCAATGCACTGAGTTATATCAGTTTTTAATAAAACTATCCATATGCACTGCACTGAGTTATATCAGGTTTTAAAAAAACTATCCATATGCAATGCACTGAGTTATATCAGTTTTTAATAAAACTATCCATATGCAATGCACTGAGTTATATCAGGTTTTAATAAAACTATCCATATGCAATGCACTGAGTTATAGCAGTTTTTAATAAAACTATCCATATGCAATGCACTGAGTTATATCAGTTTTTAATAAAACTATCCATATGCAATGCACTGAGTTATATCAGGTTTTAATAAAACTATCCATATGCAATGCACTGAGTTATAGCAGTTTTTAATAAAACTATCCATATGCAATGCACTGAGTTATATCAGTTTTTAATAAAACTATGCATATGCAATGCACTGAGTTATATCAGGTTTTAATAAAACTATCCATATGCAATGCACTGAGTTATATCAGGTTTTAATAGAACTATCCATATGCAATGCAGTGAGTTATATCAGGTTTTAATAAAACTATCCATATGCAATGCACTGAGTTATATCAGGTTTTAATAGAACTATCCATATGCAATGCAGTGAGTTATATCAGGTTTTAATAAAACTATCCATATGCAATGCACTGAGTTATAGCAGTTTTTAATAAAACTATCCATATGCAATGCACTGAGTTATATCAGTTTTTAATAAAACTATGCATATGCAATGCACTGAGTTATATCAGTTTTTAATAAAACTATCCATATGCAATGCACTGAGTTATATCAGTTTTTAATAAAACTATGCATATGCAATGCACTGAGTTATATCAGGTTTTAATAAAACTATCCATATGCAATGCACTGAGTTATATCAGTTTTTAATAAAACTATGCATATGCAATGCACTGAGTTATATCAGGTTTTAATAAAACTATCCATATGCAATGCACTGAGTTATATCAGTTTTTAATAAAACTATCCATATGCAATGCACTGAGTTATATCAGGTTTTAAAAAAACTATCCATATGCAATGCACTGAGTTATATCAGTTTTTAATAAAACTATCCATATGCAATGCACTGAGTTATATCAGGTTTTAATAAAACTATCCATATGCAATGCACTGAGTTATAGCAGTTTTTAATAAAACTATCCATATGCAATGCACTGAGTTATATCAGTTTTTAATAAAACTATCCATATGCAATGCACTGAGTTATATCAGGTTTTAATAAAACTATCCATATGCAATGCACTGAGTTATAGCAGTTTTTAATAAAACTATCCATATGCAATGCACTGAGTTATATCAGTTTTTAATAAAACTATCCATATGCAATGCACTGAGTTATATCAGATTTTAATAAAACTATCCATATGCAATGCACTGAGTTATATCAGGTTTTAATAGAACTATCCATATGCAATGCAGTGAGTTATATCAGGTTTTAATAAAACTATCCATATGCAATGCACTGAGTTATATCAGGTTTTAATAAAACTATCCATATGCAATGCACTGAGTTATAGCAGTTTTTAATAGAACTATCCATATGCAATGCACTGAGTTATATCAGTTTTTAATAAAACTATCCATATGCAATGCAGTGAGTTATATCAGGTTTTAATAAAACTATCCATATGCAATGCACTGAGTTATATCAGGTTTTAATAGAACTATCCATATGCAATGCAGTGAGTTATATCAGGTTTTAATAAAACTATCCATATGCAATGCAGTGAGTTATATCAGGTTTTAATAAAACTATCCATATGCAATGCACTGAGTTATAGCAGTTTTTAATAAAACTATCCATATGCAATGCACTGAGTTATAGCAGTTTTTAATAAAACTATCCATATGCAATGCACTGAGTTATATCAGTTTTTAATAAAACTATGCATATGCAATGCACTGAGTTATATCAGGTTTTAATAAAACTATCCATATGCAATGCACTGAGTTATATCAGGTTTTAATAGAACTATCCATATGCAATGCAGTGAGTTATATCAGGTTTTAATAAAACTATCCATATGCAATGCACTGAGTTATATCAGGTTTTAATAAAACTATCCATATGCAATGCAGTGAGTTATATCAGGTTTTAATAAAACTATCCATATGCAATGCACTGAGTTATATCAGGTTTTAATAGAACTATCCATATGCAATGCAGTGAGTTATATCAGGTTTTAATAAAACTATCCATATGCAATGCACTGAGTTATAGCAGTTTTTAATAAAACTATCCATATGCAATGCACTGAGTTATATCAGTTTTTAATAAAACTATCCATATGCAATGCACTGAGTTATATCAGGTTTTAATAAAACTATCCATATGCAATGCACTGAGTTATATCAGGTTTTAATAAAACTGTCCATATGCAATGCAGTGAGTTATATCAGGTTTTAATAAAACTATCCATATGCAATGCACTGAGTTATAGCAGTTTTTAATAAAACTATCCATATGCAATGCACTGAGTTATATCAGTTTTTAATAAAACTATGCATATGCAATGCACTGAGTTATATCAGGTTTTAATGAAACTATCCATATGCAATGCACTGAGTTATATCAGGTTTTAATAGAACTATCCATATGCAATGCAGTGAGTTATATCAGGTTTTAATAAAACTATCCATATGCAATGCACTGAGTTATAGCAGTTTTTAATAAAACTATCCATATGCAATGCACTGAGTTATATCAGTTTTTAATAAAACTATCCATATGCAATGCACTGAGTTATATCAGTTTTTAATAAAACTATCCATATGCAATGCACTGAGTTATATCAGGTTTTAATAAAACTATCCATATGCAATGCACTGAGTTATAGCAGTTTTTAATAAAACTATCCATATGCAATGCACTGAGTTATATCAGTTTTTAATAAAACTATGCATATGCAATGCACTGAGTTATATCAGGTTTTAATAAAACTATCCATATGCAATGCACTGAGTTATATCAGGTTTTAATAGAACTATCCATATGCAATGCAGTGAGTTATATCAGGTTTTAATAAAACTATCCATATGCAATGCAGTGAGTTATATCAGGTTTTAATAAAACTATCCATATGCAATGCACTGAGTTATAGCAGTTTTTAATAAAACTATCCATATGCAATGCACTGAGTTATATCAGTTTTTAATAAAACTATCCATATGCAATGCACTAAGTTATATCAGTTTTTAATAAAGCTATCCATATGCAATGCACTGAGTTATATCAGTTTTTAATAAAACTAACCAAATGCAATGCACTGAGTTATATCAGTTTTTAATAAAACTATCCATATGCAATGCACTGAGTTATATCAGATTTTAATAAAACTATCCATATGCAATGCACTGAGTTATATCAGGTTTTAATAAAACTATCCATATGCAATGCACTGAGTTATATCAGTTTTTAATAAAACTATCCATATGCAATGCACTGAGCTATATCAGTTTTTAATAAAACTATCCATATGCAATGCACTGAGTTATATCACTTTTTAATAAAACTATCCATATGCAATGCACTGAGTTATATCAGGTTTTAATAAAACTATCCATATGCAATGCACTGAGTTATATCAGTTTTTAATAAAACTATCCATATGCAATGCACTGCGTTAGATCAGTTTTTAATAAAACTATCCATATGCAATGCACTGAGTTATATCAGGTTTTAATAAAACTATCCATATGCAATGCACTGAGTTATATCAGTTTTTAATAAAACTATCCATATGCAATGCACTAAGTTATATCAGGTTTTAATAAAACTATCCATATGCAATGCACTGAGTTATATCAGGTTTTAATAAAACTATCCATATGCAATGCACTGAGTTATATCAGTTTTTAATAAAACTATCCATATGCAATGCACTGAGTTATATCAGGTTTTAATAAAACTATCCATATGCAATGCACTGAGTTATATCAGGTTTTAATAAAACTATCCATATGCAATGCACTGAGTTATATCAGGTTTTAATAAACTAACCAAATGCAATGCACTGCGTTATATCAGTTTTTAATAAAACTATCCATATGCAATGCACTGAGTTATATCAGTTTTTCATAAAACTATCCATATGCAATGCACTGAGTTATATCAGTTTTTAATAAAGCTATGCATATGCAATGCACTGAGTTATATCAGGTTTTAATAAAACTATCCTTATGCAATGCACTGAGTTATATCAGGTTTTAATAAAACTATCCATATGCAATGCAGTGAGTTATATCAGGTTTTAATAAAACTATCCATATGCAATGCACTGAGTTATATCAGTTTTTAATAAAACTATGCATTTGCAATGCACTGAGTTATATCAGGTTTTAATAAAACTATCCATGTGCAATGCACTGAGTTATATCAGGTTTTAATAACACTATCCATATGCAATGCAGTGAGTTATATTAGGTTTTAATAAAACTATCCATATGCAATGCACTGAGTTATAGCAGTTTTTAATAAAACTATCCATATGCAATGCACTGAGTTATATCAGTTTTTAATAAAACTATCCATATGCAATGCACTGAGTTATATCAGTTTTTAATAAAACTATCCATATGCAATGCACTGAGTTATATCAGGTTTTAATAAAACTATCCATATGCAATGCACTGAGTTATATCAGGTTTTAATAAAACTATCCATATGCAATGCAGTAAGTTATATCAGGTTTTAATAAAACTATCCATATGCAATGCACTGAGTTATAGCAGTTTTTAATAAAACTATCCATATGCAATGCACTGAGTTATATCAGTTTTTAATAAAACTATCCATATGCAATGCACTAAGTTATATCAGTTTTTAATAAAACTATCCATATGCAATGCACTGAGTTATATCAGTTTTTAATAAAACTAACCAAATGCAATGCACTGAGTTATATCAGTTTTTAATAAAACTATCCATATGCAATGCACTGAGTTATATCAGATTTTAATAAAACTATCCATATGCAATGCACTGAGTTATATCAGGTTTTAATAAAACTATCCATATGCAATGCACTGAGTTATATCAGGTTTAAATAAAACTATCCATATGCAATGCAGTGAGTTATATCAGGTTTTAATAAAACTATCCATATGCAATGCACTGAGTTATATCAGTTTTTACTAAAACTATCCATATGCAATGCACTGAGTTATATCAGTTTTTAATAAAACTATCCATATGCAAAGCACTGAGTTATATCAGTTTTTAATAAAACTATCCATATGCAATGCAGTGAGTGATATCAGTTTTTAATAAAACTATCCATATGCAATGCAGTGAGTTATATCAGGTTTTAATAAAACTATCCATATGCAATGCACTGAGTTATATCAGTTTTTAATAAAACTAACCAAATGCAATTGCCTGAGTTATATCAGTTTTTAATAAAACTATCCATATGCAATGCACTGAGTTATATCAGTTTTTCATAAAACTATCCATATGCAATGCACTGAGTTATATCAGTTTTTAATAAAACTATGCATATGCAATGCAGTGAGTTATATCAGGTTTTAATAAAACTATCCATATGCAATGCACTGAGTTATATCAGGTTTTAATAAAACTATCCATATGCAATGCAGTGAGTTATATCAGGTTTTAATAAAACTATCCATATGCAATGCACTGAGTTATATCAGTTTTTAATAAAACTATGCATTTGCAATGCACTGAGTTATATCAGGTTTTAATAAAACTATCCATGTGCAATGCACTGAGTTATATCAGGTTTTAATAACACTATCCATATGCAATGCAGTGAGTTATATCAGGTTTTAATAAAACTATCCATATGCAATGCACTGAGTTATAGCAGTTTTTAATAAAACTATACATATGCAATGCACTGAGTTATATCAGTTTTTAATAAAACTATCCATATGCAATGCACTGAGTTATATCAGTTTTTAATAAAACTATGCATATGCAATGCACTGAGTTATATCAGGTTTTACTAAAACTATCCATATGCAATGCACTGAGTTATATCAGGTTTTAATAAAACTATCCATATGCAATGCAGTGAGTTATATCAGGTTTTAATAAAACTATCCATATGCAATGCACTGAGTTATAGCAGTTTTTAATAAAACTATCCATATGCAATGCACTGAGTTATATCAGTTTTTAATAAAACTATCCATATGCAATGCACTGAGTTATATCAGTTTTTAATAAAACTATGCATATGCAATGCACTGAGTTATATCAGGTTTTAATAAAACTATGCATATGCAATGCACTGAGTTATATCAGGTTTTAATAAAACTATCTATATGCAATGCACTGAGTTATATCAGTTTTTAATAAAACTATCCATATGCAATGCACTGAGCTATATCAGTTTTTAATAAAACTATCCATATGCAATGCACTGAGTTATATCACTTTTTAATAAAACTATCCATATGCAATGCACTGAGTTATATCAGTTTTTAATAAAACTATCCATATGCAATGCACTGAGTTATATCAGTTTTTAATAAAACTATCCATATGCAATGCACTGAGTTATATCAGGTTTTAATAAAACTATCCATATGCAATGCACTGAGTTATATCAGGTTTTAATAAAACTATCCATATGCAATGCAGTGAGTTATATCAGGTTTTAAGAAAACTATCCATATGCAATGCACTGAGTTATATCAGGTTTTAATAAAACTATCCATATGCAATGCACTGAGTTATATCAGGTTTTAATAAAACTATCCATATGCAATGCAGTGAGTTATATCAGGTTTTAATAAAACTATCCATATGCAATGCACTGAGTTATATCAGGTTTTAATAAAACTATCCATATGCAATGCACTGAGTTATATCAGTTTTTAATAAAACTATCCATATGCAATGCACTGAGTTATATCAGGTTTTAATAAAACTATCCATATGCAATGCAGTGAGTGATATCAGTTTTTAATAAAACTATCTATACGCAATGCAGTGAGTTATATCAGGTTTTAATAAAACTATCCATATGCAATGCAGTGAGTTATATCAGGTTTTAAGAAAACTATCCATATGCAATGCACTGAGTTATATCAGTTTTTAATAAAACTAACCAAATGCAATTGCCTGAGTTATATCAGTTTTTAATAAAACTATCCATATGCAATGCACTGAGTTATATCAGTTTTTCATAAAACTATCCATATGCAATGCAGTGAGTTATATCAGGTTTTAATAAAACTATCCATATGCAATGCACTGAGTTATATCAGTTTTTAATAAAGCTATGCATATGCAATGCATTGAGTTATATCAGGTTTTAATAAAACTATCCATATGCAATGCACTGAGTTATATCAGGTTTTAATAAAACTATCCATATGCAATGCAGTGAGTTATATCAGGTTTTAATAAAACTATCCATATGCAATGCACTGAGTTATATCAGTTTTTAATAAAACTATGCATTTGCAATGCACTGAGTTATATCAGGTTTTAATAAAACTATCCATGTGCAATGCACTGAGTTATATCAGGTTTTAATAACACTATCCATATGCAATGCAGTGAGTTATATTAGGTTTTAATAAAACTATCCATATGCAATGCACTGAGTTATAGCAGTTTTTAATAAAACTATCCATATGCAATGCACTGAGTTATATCAGTTTTTAATAAAACTATCCATATGCAATGCACTGAGTTATATCAGTTTTTAATAAAACTATCCATATGCAATGCAGTGAGTTATATCAGGTTTTAATAAAACTATCCATATGCAATGCACTGAGTTATATCAGGTTTTAATAAAACTATCCATATGCAATGCAGTGAGTTATATCAGGTTTTAATAAAACTATCCATATGCAATGCACTGAGTTATAGCAGTTTTTAATAAAACTATCCATATGCAATGCACTGAGTTATATCAGTTTTTAATAAAACTATCCATATGCAATGCACTAAGTTATATCAGTTTTTAATAAAACTATCCATATGCAATGCACTGAGTTATATCAGTTTTTAATAAAACTAACCAAATGCAATGCACTGAGTTATATCAGTTTTTAATAAAACTATCCATATGCAATGCACTGAGTTATATCAGGTTTTAATAAAACTATCCATATGCAATGCACTGAGTTATAGCAGTTTTTAATAAAACTATCCATATGCAATGCACTGAGTTATATCAGTTTTTAATAAAACTATCCATATGCAATGCACTAAGTTATATCAGTTTTAAATAAAACTATCCATATGCAATGCACTGAGTTATATCAGTTTTTAATAAAACTAACCAAATGCAATGCACTGAGTTATATCAGGTTTTAATAAAACTATCCATATGCAATGCACTGAGTTATATCAGGTTTTAATAAAACTATCCATATGCAATGCACTGAGTTATATCAGTTTTTAATAAAACTATCCATATGCAATGCACTGAGTTATATCAGGTTTTAATAAAACTATCCATATGCAATGCACTGAGTTATAGCAGTTTTTAATAAAACTATCCATATGCAATGCACTGAGTTATATCAGTTTTTAATAAAACTATCCATATGCAATGCACTGAGTTATATCAGGTTTTAATAAAACTATCCATATGCAATGCACTGAGTTATATCAGGTTTTAATAAAACTATCCATATGCAATGCACTGAGCTATATCAGTTTTTAATAAAACTATCCATATGCAATGCACTGAGTTATATCAGTTTTTAATAAAACTATCCATATGCAATGCACTGAGTTATATCAGTTTTTAATAAAACTATCCATATGCAATGCACTGAGCTATATCAGTTTTTAATAAAACTATCCATATGCAATGCACTGAGTTATAGCAGTTTTTAATAAAACTATCCATATGCAATGCACTGAGCTATATCAGTTTTTAATAAAACTATCCATATGCAATGCACTGAGTTATAGCAGTTTTTAATAAAACTATCCATATGCAATGCACTGAGTTATATCAGTTTTTAATAAAACTATCCATATGCAATGCACTGAGTTATATCAGGTTTTAATAAAACTATCCATATGCAATGCACTGAGTTATATCAGGTTTTAATAAAACTATCCATATGCAATGCAGTGAGTTATATCAGGTTTTAATAAAACTATCCATATGCAATGCACTGAGTTATAGCAGTTTTTTATAAAACTATCCATATGCAATGCACTGAGTTATATCAGTTTTTAATAAAACTATCCATATGCAATGCACTAAGTTATATCAGTTTTTAATAAAACTATCCATATGCAATGCACTGAGTTATATCAGTTTTTAATAAAACTAACCAAATGCAATGCACTGAGTTAAATCAGTTTTTAATAAAACTATCCATATGCAATGCACTGAGTTATATCAGGTTTTAATAAAACTATCCATATGCAATGCACTGAGTTATAGCAGTTTTTAATAAAACTATCCATATGCAATGCACTGAGTTATATCAGTTTTTAATAAAACTATCCATATGCAATGCACTAAGTTATATCAGTTTTTAATAAAACTATCCATATGCAATGCACTGAGTTATATCAGTTTTTAATAAAACTAACCAAATGCAATGCACTGAGTTATATCAGGTTTTAATAAAACTATCCATATGCAATGCACTGAGTTATATCAGGTTTTAATAAAACTATCCATATGCAATGCACTGAGTTATATCAGTTTTTAATAAAACTATCCATATGCAATGCACTGAGCTATATCAGTTTTTAATAAAACTATCCATATGCAATGCACTGAGTTATAGCAGTTTTTAATAAAACTATCCATATGCAATGCACTGAGTTATATCAGTTTTTAATAAAACTAACCAAATGCAATGCACTGAGTTATATCAGGTTTTAATAAAACTATCCATATGCAATGCACTGAGTTATATCAGGTTTTAATAAAACTATCCATATGCAATGCACTGAGTTATATCAGTTTTTAATAAAACTATCCATATGCAATGCACTGAGCTATATCAGTTTTTAATAAAACTATCCATATGCAATGCACTGAGTTATAGCAGTTTTTAATAAAACTATCCATATGCAATGCACTGAGTTATATCAGTTTTTAATAAAACTATCCATATGCAATGCACTAAGTTATATCAGTTTTTAATAAAACTATCCATATGCAATGCACTGAGTTATAGCAGTTTTTAATAAAACTATCCATATGCCATGCACTGAGTTATATCAGTTTTTAATAAAACTATCCATATGCAATGCACTGAGTTATATCAGTTTTTAATAAAACTATCCATATGCAATGCACTGAGTTATATCAGGTTTTAATAAAACTATCCATATGCAATGCACTGAGTTATATCAGGTTTTAATAAAACTATCCATATGCAATGCAGTGAGTTATATCAGGTTTTAATAAAACTATCCATATGCAATGCACTGAGTTATAGCAGTTTTTAATAAAACTATCCATATGCAATGCACTGAGTTATATCAGTTTTTAATAAAACTATCCATATGCAATGCACTAAGTTATATCAGTTTTTAATAAAACTATCCATATGCAATGCACTGAGTTATATCAGTTTTTAATAAAACTAACCAAATGCAATGCACTGAGTTATATCAGTTTTTAATAAAACTATCCATATGCAATGCACTGAGTTATATCAGGTTTTAATAAAACTAACCAAATGCAATGCACTGAGTTATATCAGGTTTTAATAAAACTATCCATATGCAATGCACTGAGTTATATCAGTTTTTAATAAAACTATCCATATGCAATGCACTGAGTTATATCAGTTTTTAATAAAACTAACCAAATGCAATGCACTGAGTTATAGCAGTTTTTAATAAAACTATCCATATGTAATGCACTGAGTTATATCAGTTTTTAATAAAACTAACCAAATGCAATGCACTGAGTTATATCAGGTTTTAATAAAACTATCCATATGCAATGCACTAAGTTATATCAGTTTTTAATAAAACTATCCATATGCAATGCACTGAGTTATATCAGTTTTTAATAAAACTAACCAAATGCAATGCACTGAGTTATAGCAGTTTTTAATAAAACTATCCATATGCAATGCACTGAGTTATATCAGTTTTTAATAAAACTAACCAAATGCAATGCACTGAGTTATATCAGGTTTTAATAAAACTATCCATATGCAATGCACTGAGTTATATCAGGTTTTAATAAAACTATCCATATGCAATGCACTGAGTTATATCAGTTTTTAATAAAACTATCCATATGCAATGCACTGAGCTATATCAGTTTTTAATAAAACTATCCATATGCAATGCACTGAGTTATATCACTTTTTAATAAAACTATCCATATGCAATGCACTGAGTTATATCAGTTTTTAATAAAACTATCCATATGCAATGCACTGAGTTATATCAGTTTTTAATAAAACTATCCATATGCAATGCACTGAGTTATATCAGTTTTTAATAAAACTATCCATATGCAATGCACTGAGCTATATCAGTTTTTAATAAAACTATCCATATGCAATGCACTGAGTTATATCACTTTTTAATAAAACTATCCATATGCAATGCACTGAGTTATATCAGTTTTTAATAAAACTATCCATATGCAATGCACTGAGTTATATCAGTTTTTAATAAAACTATCCATATGCAATGCACTGAGTTATATCAGGTTTTAATAAAACTATCCATATGCAATGCACTGAGTTATATCAGGTTTTAATAAAACTATCCATATGCAATGCAGTGAGTTATATCAGGTTTTAATAAAACTATCCATATGCAATGCACTGAGTTATATCAGTTTTTACTAAAACTATCCATATGCAATGCACTGAGTTATATCAGTTTTTAATAAAACTATCCATATGCAAAGCACTGAGTTATATCAGTTTTTAATAAAACTATCCATATGCAATGCAGTGAGTGATATCAGTTTTTAATAAAACTATCCATATGCAATGCAGTGAGTTATATCAGGTTTTAATTAAACTATCCATATGCAATGCACTGAGTTATATCAGTTTTTAATAAAACTAACCAAATGCAATTGCCTGAGTTATATCAGTTTTTAATAAAACTATCCATATGCAATGCACTGAGTTATATCAGTTTTCATAAAACTATCCATATGCAATGCACTGAGTTATATCAGTTTTTAATAAAACTATGCATATGCAATGCAGTGAGTTATATCAGGTTTTAATAAAACTATCCATATGCAATGCACTGAGTTATATCAGGTTTTAATAAAACTATCCATATGCAATGCAGTGAGTTATATCAGGTTTTAATAAAACTATCCATATGCAATGCACTGAGTTATATCAGTTTTTAATAAAACTATGCATTTGCAATGCACTGAGTTATATCAGGTTTTAATAAAACTATCCATGTGCAATGCACTGAGTTATATCAGGTTTTAATAACACCATCCATATGCAATGCAGTGAGTTATATCAGGTTTTAATAAAACTATCCATATGCAATGCACTGAGTTATAGCAGTTTTTAATAAAACTATCCATATGCAATGCACTGAGTTATATCAGTTTTTAATAAAACTATCCATATGCAATGCACTGAGTTATATCAGTTTTTAATAAAACTATGCATATGCAATGCACTGAGTTATATCAGGTTTTACTAAAACTATCCATATGCAATGCACTGAGTTATATCAGGTTTTAATAAAACTATCCATATGCAATGCAGTGAGTTATATCAGGTTTTAATAAAACTATCCATATGCAATGCACTGAGTTATAGCAGTTTTTAATAAAACTATCCATATGCAATGCACTGAGTTATATCAGTTTTTAATAAAACTATCCATATGCAATGCACTGAGTTATATCAGTTTTTAATAAAACTATGCATATGCAATGCACTGAGTTATATCAGGTTTTAATAAAACTATCCATATGCAATGCACTGAGTTATATCAGGTTTTAATAAAACTATCTATATGCAATGCACTGAGTTATATCAGTTTTTAATAAAACTATCCATATGCAATGCACTGAGCTATATCAGTTTTTAATAAAACTATCCATATGCAATGCACTGAGTTATATCACTTTTTAATAAAACTATCCATATGCAATGCACTGAGTTATATCAGTTTTTAATAAAACTATCCATATGCAATGCACTGAGTTATATCAGTTTTTAATAAAACTATCCATATGCAATGCACTGAGTTATATCAGGTTTTAATAAAACTATCCATATGCAATGCACTGAGTTATATCAGGTTTTAATAAAACTATCCATATGAAATGCAGTGAGTTATATCAGGTTTTAAGAAAACTATCCATATGCAATGCACTGAGTTATATCAGGTTTTAATAAAACTATCCATATGCAATGCACTGAGTTATATCAGGTTTTAATAAAACTATCCATATGCAATGCAGTGAGTTATATCAGGTTTTAATAAAACTATCCATATGCAATGCACTGAGTTATATCAGGTTTTAATAAAACTATCCATATGCAATGCACTGAGTTATATCATGTTTTAATAAAACTATCCATGTGCAATGCACTGAGTTATATCAGGTTTTAATAACACTATCCATATGCAATGCAGTGAGTTATATCAGGTTTTAATAAAACTATCCATATGCAATGCACTGAGTTATAGCAGTTTTTAATAAAACTATCCATATGCAATGCACTGAGTTATATCAGTTTTTAATAAAACTATCTATATGCAATGCACTGAGTTATATCAGTTTTTAATAAAACTATGCATATGCAATGCACTGAGTTATATCAGGTTTTACTAAAACTATCCATCTGCAATGCACTGAGTTATATCAGGTTTTAATAAAACTATCCATATGCAATGCAGTGAGTTATATCAGGTTTTAATAAAACTATCCATATGCAATGCACTGAGTTATAGCAGTTTTTAATAAAACTATCCATATGCAATGCACTGAGTTATATCAGGTTTTAATAAAACTATCCATATGCAATGCACTGAGTTATAGCAGTTTTTAATAAAACTATCCATATGCAATGCACTGAGTTATATCAGTTTTTAATAAAACTATGCATATGCAATGCACTGAGTTATATCAGGTTTTAATAAAACTATCCATATGCAATGCACTGAGTTATATCAGGTTTTAATAAAACTATCTATATGCAATGCACTGAGTTATATCAGTTTTTAATAAAACTATCCATATGCAATGCACTGAGCTATATCAGTTTTTAATAAAACTATCCATATGCAATGCACTGAGTTATATCACTTTTTAATAAAACTATCCATATGCAATGCACTGAGTTATATCAGTTTTTAATAAAACTATCCATATGCAATGCACTGAGTTATATCAGTTTTTAATAAAACTATCCATATGCAATGCACTGAGTTATATCAGGTTTTAATAAAACTATCCATATGCAATGCACTGAGTTATATCAGGTTTTAATAAAACTATCCATATGCAATGCAGTGAGTTATATCAGGTTTTAAGAAAACTATCCATATGCAATGCACTGAGTTATATCAGGTTTTAATAAAACTATCCATATGCAATGCACTGAGTTATATCAGGTTTTAATAAAACTATCCATATGCAATGCAGTGAGTTATATCAGGTTTTAATAAAACTATCCATATGCAATGCACTGAGTTATATCAGGTTTTAATAAAACTATCCATATGCAATGCACTGAGTTATATCAGTTTTTAATAAAACTATCCATATGCAATGCACTGAGTTATATCAGGTTTTAATAAAACTATCCATATGCAATGCAGTGAGTGATATCAGTTTTTAATAAAACTATCTATACGCAATGCAGTGAGTTATATCAGTTTTTAATAAAACTATCCATATGCAATGCACTGAGTTATATCAGGTTTTAATAAAACTATCCATATGCAATGCAGTGAGTGATATCAGTTTTTAATAAAACTATCCATATGCAATGCAGTGAGTTATATCAGTTTTTAATAAAACTATCCATATGCAATGCACTGAGTTATATCAGGTTTTAATAAAACTATCCATATGCAATGCACTGAGTTATATCAGTTTTTAATAAAACTATCCATATGCAATGCACTGAGTTATATCAGGTTTTAATAAAACTATCCATATGCAATGCAGTGAGTTATATCAGTTTTTAATAAAACTATCCATATGCAATGCAGTGAGTTATATCAGGTTTTAATAAAACTATCCATATGCAATGCAGTGAGTTGTATCAGGTTTTAATAAAACTATCCATATGCAATGCACTCAGTTATATCAGTTTTTAATAAAACTAACCAAATGCAATTGCCTGAGTTATATCAGTTTTTAATAAAACTATCCATATGCAATGCACTGAGTTATATCAGTGTTTCATAAAACTATCCATATGCAATGCACTGAGTTATATCAGTTTTTAATAAAACTATGCATATGCAATGCACTGAGTTATATCAGGTTTTAATAAAACTATCCATATGCAATGCACTGAGTTATATCAGGTTTTAATAAAACTTTCCATATGAAATGCAGTGAGTTATATCAGGTTTTAATAAAACTATCCATATGCAATGCACTGAGTTATATCAGTTTTTAATAAAACTATGCATATGCAATGCACTGAGTTATATCAGGTTTTAATAAAACTATCCATGTGCAATGCACTGAGTTATATCAGGTTTTAATAACACTATCCATATGCAATGCAGTGAGTTATATCAGGTTTTAATAAAACTATCCATATGCAATGCACTGAGTTATATCAGGTTTTAATAAAACTATCCATATGCAATGCACTGAGTTATATCAGGTTTTAATAAAACTATCCATATGCAATGCACTGAGTTATATCAGTTTTTAATAAAACTATCCATATGCAATGCAGTGAGTTATATCAGTTTTTAATAAAACTATGCATATGCAATGCACTGAGTTATATCAGGTTTTAATAAAACTATCCATATGCAATGCACTGAGTTATATCAGGTTTTAATAAAACTATCCATATGCAATGCAGTGAGTTATATCAGGTTTTAATAAAACTATCCATATGCAATGCACTGAGTTATAGCAGTTTTTAATAAAACTATCCATATGCAATGCACTGAGTTATATCAGTTTTTAATAAAACTATCCATCTGCAATGCACTGAGTTATATCAGTTTTTAATAAAACTATGCATATGCAATGCACTGAGTTATATCAGGTTTTAATAAAACTATCCATATGCAATGCAGTGAGTTATATCAGGTTTTAATAAAACTATCCATATGCAATGCACTGAGTTATATCAGTTTTTAATAAAACTATCCATATGCAAGGCACTGAGTTATATCAGTTTTTAATAAAACTATCCATCTGCAATGCACTGAGTTATATCAGTTTTTAATAAAACTATGCATATGCAATGCAGTGAGTTATATCAGGTTTTAATAAAACTATCCATATGCAATGCACTGAGTTATATCAGGTTTTAATAAAACTATCCATATGCAATGCAGTGAGTTATATCAGGTTTTAATAAAACTATCCATATGCAATGCACTGAGTTATATCAGTTTTTAATAAAACTATCCATATGCAATGCACTGAGTTATATCAGTTTTTAATAAAACTATCCATATGCAATGCACTGAGTTATATCAGTTTTTAATAAAACTATCCATATGCAATGCACTGAGTTATATCAGGTTTTCATAAAACTATCCATATGCAATGCACTGAGTTATATCAGTTTTTAATAAAACTATCCATATGCAATGCACTGAGTTATATCAGGTTTTAATAAAACTATCCATATGCAATGCACTGAGTTATATCAGGTTTTAATAAAACTATCCATATGCAATGCACTGAGCTATATCAGTTTTTAATAAAACTATCCATATGCAATGCACTGAGTTATATCAGTTTTTAATAAAACTATCCATATGCAATGCACTGAGTTATATCAGTTTTTAATAAAACTATCCATATGCAATGCACTGAGTTATATCAGTTTTTAATAAAACTATCCATATGCAATGCACTGAGTTATATCAGTTTTTAATAAAACTATCCATATGCAATGCAGTGAGTTATATCAGGTTTTAATAAAACTATCCATATGCAATGCAGTGAGTTATATCAGGTTTTAATAAAACTATCCATATGCAATGCAGTGAGTTATATCAGGTTTTAATAAAACTATCCATATGCAATGCAGTGAGTTATATCAGGTTTTAATAAAACTATCCATATGCAATGCACTGCGTTATATCAGGTTTTAATAAAACTATCCATATGCAATGCACTGAGTTATATCAGTTTTTAATAAAACTATCTATATGCAATGCACTGACTTATATCAGGTTTTAATAAAACTATCCATATGCAATGCACTGAGTTATATCAGTTTTTAATAAAACTATCCATATGCAATGCACTGAGTTATATCAGTTTTTAATAAAACTATCCAAATGCAATGCACTGAGTTATATATGTTTTTAATAAAACTATCCATATGCAATGCACTGAGTTATATCAGTTTTTAATAAAACTATCCATATGCAATGCACTGAGTTATATCAGGTTTTAATAAAACTATCCATATGCAATGCACTGAGTTATATCAGTTTTTAATAAAACTATCCATATGCAATGCACTGAGTTATATCAGTTTTTAATAAAACTATCCATATGCAATGCACTGAGTTATATCAGTTTTTAATAAAACTATCCATATGCAATGCACTGAGTTATATCAGTTTTTAATAAAACTATCCATATGCAATGCAGTGAGTTATATCAGGTTTTAATAAAACTATCCATATGCAATGCAGTGAGTTATATCAGGTTTTAATACAACTATCCATATGCAATGCAGTGAGTTATATGCAATGCAGTGAGTTATATCAATTTTTAATAAAACTATGCATATGCAATGCACTGAGTTATATCAGGTTTTAATAAAACTATCCATATGCAATGCACTGAGTTATATCAGTTTTTAATAAAACTATCCATATGCAATGCAGTGAGTTATATCAGTTTTTAATAAAACTATGCATATGCAATGCACTGAGTTATATCAGGTTTTAATAAAAACTATCCATATGCAATGCACTGAGTTATATCAGGTTTTAATAAAACTATCCATATGCAATGCAGTGAGTTATATCAGGTTTTAATAAAACTATCCATATGCAATGCACTGAGTTATAGCAGTTTTTAATAAAACTATCCATATGCAATGCACTGAGTTATATCAGTTTTTAATAAAACTATCCATCTGCAATGCACTGAGTTATATCAGTTTTTAATAAAACTATGCATATGCAATGCACTGAGTTATATCAGGTTTTAATAAAACTATCCATATGCAATGCAGTGAGTTATATCAGGTTTTAATAAAACTATCCATATGCAATGCACTGAGCTATAGCAGTTTTTAATAAAACTATCCATATGCAAGGCACTGAGTTATATCAGTTTTTAATAAAACTATCCATCTGCAATGCACTGAGTTATATCAGTTTTTAATAAAACTATGCATATGCAATGCACTGAGTTATACCAGGTTTTAATAAAACTATCCATATGCAATGCACTGAGTTATATCAGGTTTTAATAAAACTATCCATATGCAATGCAGTGAGTTATATCAGGTTTTAATAAAACTATCCATATGCAATGCACTGAGTTATATCAGTTTTTAATAAAACTATCCATATGCAATGCACTGAGTTATATCAGTTTTTAATAAAACTATCCATATGCAATGCACTGAGTTATATCAGGTTTTAATAAAACTATCCATATGCAATGCACTGAGTTATATCAGTTTTTAATAAAACTATCCATATGCAATGCACTGAGTTATATCAGTTTTTAATAAAACTATCCATATGCAATGCACTGAGTTATATCAGTTTTTAATAAAACTATCCATATGCAATGCACTGAGTTATATCAGTTTTTAATAAAACTATCAATATGCAATGCACTGAGTTATATCAGGTTTTAATAAAACTATCCATATGCAATGCACTGAGTTATATCAGTTTTTAATAAAACTATCCATATGCAATGCACTGAGTTATATCAGTTTTTAATAAAACTATCCATATGCAATGCACTGAGTTATATCAGTTTTTAATAAAACTATCCATATGCAATGCACTGAGTTATATCAGTTTTTAATAAAACTATCCATATGCAATGCACTGAGTTATATCAGTTTTTAATAAAACTATCCATATGCAATGCAGTGAGTTATATCAGGTTTTAATAAAACTATCCATATGCAATGCAGTGAGTTATATCAGGTTTTAATAAAACTATCCATATGCAATGCAGTGAGTTATATCAGGTTTTAATAAAACTATCCATATGCAATGCAGTGAGTTATATCAGTTTTTAATAAAACTATCCATATGCAATGCACTGAGTTATATCAGGTTTTAATAAAACTATCCATACGCAATGCAGTGAGTTATATCAGTTTTTAATAAAACTATCCATATGCAATGCACTGAGTTATATCAGGTTTTAATAAAACTATCCATATGCAATGCACTGAGTTATATCAGTTTTTAATAAAACTATCCATATGCAATGCACTGAGTTATATCAGGTTTTAATAAAACTATCCATATGCAATGCACTGAGTTATATCAGTTTTTAATAAAACTATCCATATGCAATGCACTGAGTTATATCAGGTTTTAATAAAACTATCCATATGCAATGCACTGAGTTATATCAGGTTTTAATAAAACTTTCCATATGAAATGCAGTGAGTTATATCAGGTTTTAATAAAACTATCCATATGCAATGCACTGAGTTATATCAGTTTTTAATAAAACTATCCATATGCAATGCACTGAGTTATATCAGGTTTTAATAAAACTATCCATATGCAATGCACTGAGTTATATCAGTTTTTAATAAAACTATCCATATGCAATGCAGTGAGTTATATCAGTTTTTAGTAAAACTATGCATATGCAATGCACTGAGTTATATCAGGTTTTAATAAAACTATCCATATGCAATGCACTGAGTTATATCAGGTTTTAATAAAACTATCCATATGCAATGCAGTGAGTTATATCAGGTTTTAATAAAACTATCCATATGCAATGCACTGAGTTATATCAGTTTTTAATAAAACTATCCATCTGCAATGCACTGAGTTATATCAGTTTTTAATAAAACTATGCATATGCAATGCACTGAGTTATATCAGGTTTTAATAAAACTATCCATATGCCATGCACTGAGTTATATCAGGTTTTAATAAAACTATCCATATGCAATGCAGTGAGTTATATCAGGTTTTAATAAAACTATCCATATGTAATGCAGTGAGTTATATCAGGTTTTAATAAAACTATCCATATGCAATGCAGTGAGTTATATCAGGTTTTAATAAAACTATCCATATGCAATGCAGTGAGTTATATCAGGTTTTAATAAAACTATCCATATGCAATGCACTGAGTTATATCAGTTTTTAATAAAACTATCCATATGCAATGCAGTGAGTTATATCAGGTTTTAATAAAACTATCCATATGCAATGCACTGAGTTATAGCAGTTTTTAATAAAACTATCCATATGCAATGGACTGAGTTATATCAGTTTTTAATAAAACTATCCATATGCAATGCACTGAGTTATATCAGGTTTTAATAAAACTATCCATATGCAATGCACTGAGTTATATCAGTTTTTAATAAAACTATCCATATGCAATGCACTGAGTTATATCAGTTTTTAATAAAACTATCCATATGCAATGCACTGAGTTATATCAGTTTTTAATAAAACTATCCATATGCAATGCACTGAGTTATATCAGTTTTTAATAAAACTATCCATATGCAATGCAGTGAGTTATATCAGGTTTTAATAAAACTATCCATATGCAATGCAGTGAGTTATATCAGGTTTTAATACAACTATCCATATGCAATGCAGTGAGTTATATGCAATGCAGTGAGTTATATCAATTTTTAATAAAACTATGCATATGCAATGCACTGAGTTATATCAGGTTTTAATAAAACTATCCATATGCAATGCACTGAGTTATATCAGTTTTTAATAAAACTATCCATATGCAATGCAGTGAGTTATATCAGTTTTTAATAAAACTATGCATATGCAATGCACTGAGTTATATCAGGTTTTAATAAAACTATCCATATGCAATGCACTGAGTTATATCAGGTTTTAATAAAACTATCCATATGCAATGCAGTGAGTTATATCAGGTTTTAATAAAACTATCCATATGCAATGCACTGAGTTATAGCAGTTTTTAATAAAACTATCCATATGCAATGCACTGAGTTATATCAGTTTTTAATAAAACTATCCATCTGCAATGCACTGAGTTATATCAGTTTTTAATAAAACTATGCATATGCAATGCACTGAGTTATATCAGGTTTTAATAAAACTATCCATATGCAATGCAGTGAGTTATATCAGGTTTTAATAAAACTATCCATATGCAATGCACTGAGTTATAGCAGTTTTTAATAAAACTATCCATATGCAAGGCACTGAGTTATATCAGTTTTTAATAAAACTATCCATCTGCAATGCACTGAGTTATATCAGTTTTTAATAAAACTATGCATATGCAATGCACTGAGTTATATCAGGTTTTAATAAAACTATCCATATGCAATGCACTGAGTTATATCAGGTTTTAATAAAACTATCCATATGCAATGCAGTGAGTTATATCAGGTTTTAATAAAACTATCCATATGCAATGCACTGAGTTATATCAGTTTTTAATAAAACTATCCATATGCAATGCACTGAGTTATATCAGTTTTTAATAAAACTATCCATATGCAATGCACTGAGTTATATCAGGTTTTAATAAAACTATCCATATGCAATGTACTGAGTTATATCAGTTTTTAATAAAACTATCCATATGCAATGCACCGAGTTATATCAGTTTTTAATAAAACTATCCATATGCAATGCAGTGAGTTATATCAGGTTTTAATAAAACTATCCATATGCAATGCAGTGAGTTATATCAGGTTTTAATAAAACTATCCATATGCAATGCAGTGAGTTATATCAGGTTTTAATAAAACTATCCATATGCAATGCAGTGAGTTATATCAGGTTTTAATAAAACTATCCATATGCAATGCACTGAGTTATATCAGGTTTTAATAAAACTATCCATATGCAATGCACTGAGTTATATCAGTTTTTAATAAAACTATCCATATGCAATGCACTGAGTTATATCAGGTTTTAATAAAACTATCCATATGCAATGCACTGAGTTATATCAGTTTTTAATAAAACTATCCATATGCAATGCACTGAGTTATATCAGTTTTTAATAAAACTATCCATATGCAATGCACTGAGTTATATCAGTTTTTAATAAAACTATCCATATGCAATGCACTGAGTTATATCAGTTTTTAATAAAACTATCAATATGCAATGCACTGAGTTATATCAGGTTTTAATAAAACTATCCATATGCAATGCACTGAGTTATATCAGTTTTTAATAAAACTATCCATATGCAATGCACTGAGTTATATCAGTTTTTAATAAAACTATCCATATGCAATGCACTGAGTTATATCAGTTTTTAATAAAACTATCCATATGCAATGCACTGAGTTATATCAGTTTTTAATAAAACTATCCATATGCAATGCACTGAGTTATATCAGTTTTTAATAAAACTATCCATATGCAATGCAGTGAGTTATATCAGGTTTTAATAAAACTATCCATATGCAATGCAGTGAGTTATATCAGGTTTTAATAAAACTATCCATATGCAATGCAGTGAGTTATATCAGGTTTTAATAAAACTATCCATATGCAATGCAGTGAGTTATATCAGTTTTTAATAAAACTATCCATATGCAATGCACTGAGTTATATCAGGTTTTAATAAAACTATCCATACGCAATGCAGTGAGTTATATCAGTTTTTAATAAAACTATCCATATGCAATGCACTGAGTTATATCAGGTTTTAATAAAACTATCCATATGCAATGCACTGAGTTATATCAGTTTTTAATAAAACTATCCATATGCAATGCACTGAGTTATATCAGTTTTTAATAAAACTATCCATATGCAATGCACTGAGTTATATCAGTTTTTAATAAAACTATCCATATGCAATGCAGTGAGTTATATCAGGTTTTAATAAAACTATCCATATGCAATGCAGTGAGTTATATCAGGTTTTAATACAACTATCCATATGCAATGCAGTGAGTTATATGCAATGCAGTGAGTTATATCAATTTTTAATAAAACTATGCATATGCAATGCACTGAGTTATATCAGGTTTTAATAAAACTATCCATATGCAATGCACTGAGTTATATCAGTTTTTAATAAAACTATCCATATGCAATGCAGTGAGTTATATCAGTTTTTAATAAAACTATGCATATGCAATGCACTGAGTTATATCAGGTTTTAATAAAACTATCCATATGCAATGCACTGAGTTATATCAGGTTTTAATAAAACTATCCATACGCAATGCAGTGAGTTATATCAGTTTTTAATAAAACTATCCATATGCAATGCACTGAGTTATATCAGGTTTTAATAAAACTATCCATATGCAATGCACTGAGTTATAGCAGTTTTTAATAAAACTATCCATATGCAATGGACTGAGTTATATCAGTTTTTAATAAAACTATGCATATGCAATGCACTGAGTTATATCAGGTTTTAATAAAACTATCCATATGCAATGCACTGAGTTATATCAGTTTTTAATAAAACTATCCATATGCAATGCACTGAGTTATATCAGTTTTTAATAAAACTATCCATATGCAATGCAGTGAGTTATATCAGGTTTTAATAAAACTATCCATATGCAATGCAGTGAGTTATATCAGGTTTTAATACAACTATCCATATGCAATGCAGTGAGTTATATGCAATGCAGTGAGTTATATCAATTTTTAATAAAACTATGCATATGCAATGCACTGAGTTATATCAGGTTTTAATAAAACTATCCATATGCAATGCACTGAGTTATATCAGTTTTTAATAAAACTATCCATATGCAATGCAGTGAGTTATATCAGTTTTTAATAAAACTATGCATATGCAATGCACTGAGTTATATCAGGTTTTAATAAAACTATCCATATGCAATGCACTGAGTTATATCAGGTTTTAATAAAACTATCCATATGCAATGCAGTGAGTTATATCAGGTTTTAATAAAACTATCCATATGCAATGCACTGAGTTATAGCAGTTTTTAATAAAACTATCCATATGCAATGCACTGAGTTATATCAGTTTTTAATAAAACTATCCATCTGCAATGCACTGAGTTATATCAGTTTTTAATAAAACTATGCATATGCAATGCACTGAGTTATATCAGGTTTTAATAAAACTATCCATATGCAATGCAGTGAGTTATATCAGGTTTTAATAAAACTATCCATATGCAATGCACTGAGTTATAGCAGTTTTTAATAAAACTATCCATATGCAAGGCACTGAGTTATATCAGTTTTTAATAAAACTATCCATCTGCAATGCACTGAGTTATATCAGTTTTTAATAAAACTATGCATATGCAATGCACTGAGTTATATCAGGTTTTAATAAAACTATCCATATGCAATGCACTGAGTTATATCAGGTTTTAATAAAACTATCCATATGCAATGCAGTGAGTTATATCAGGTTTTAATAAAACTATCCATATGCAATGCACTGAGTTATATCAGTTTTTAATAAAACTATCCATATGCAATGCACTGAGTTATATCAGTTTTTAATAAAACTATCCATATGCAATGCACTGAGTTATATCAGGTTTTAATAAAACTATCCATATGCAATGTACTGAGTTATATCAGTTTTTAATAAAACTATCCATATGCAATGCACCGAGTTATATCAGTTTTTAATAAAACTATCCATATGCAATGCAGTGAGTTATATCAGGTTTTAATAAAACTATCCATATGCAATGCACTGAGTTATAGCAGTTTTTAATAAAACTATCCATATGCAAGGCACTGAGTTATATCAGTTTTTAATAAAACTATCCATCTGCAATGCACTGAGTTATATCAGTTTTTAATAAAACTATGCATATGCAATGCACTGAGTTATATCAGGTTTTAATAAAACTATCCATATGCAATGCACTGAGTTATATCAGGTTTTAATAAAACTATCCATATGCAATGCAGTGAGTTATATCAGGTTTTAATAAAACTATCCATATGCAATGCACTGAGTTATATCAGTTTTTAATAAAACTATCCATATGCAATGCACTGAGTTATATCAGTTTTTAATAAAACTATCCATATGCAATGCACTGAGTTATATCAGGTTTTAATAAAACTATCCATATGCAATGTACTGAGTTATATCAGTTTTTAATAAAACTATCCATATGCAATGCACCGAGTTATATCAGTTTTTAATAAAACTATCCATATGCAATGCAGTGAGTTATATCAGGTTTTAATAAAACTATCCATATGCAATGCAGTGAGTTATATCAGGTTTTAATAAAACTATCCATATGCAATGCAGTGAGTTATATCAGGTTTTAATAAAACTATCCATATGCAATGCAGTGAGTTATATCAGGTTTTAATAAAACTATCCATATGCAATGCACTGAGTTATATCAGGTTTTAATAAAACTATCCATATGCAATGCACTGAGTTATATCAGTTTTTAATAAAACTATCCATATGCAATGCACTGAGTTATATCAGGTTTTAATAAAACTATCCATATGCAATGCACTGAGTTATATCAGTTTTTAATAAAACTATCCATATGCAATGCACTGAGTTATATCAGTTTTTAATAAAACTATCCATATGCAATGCACTGAGTTATATCAGTTTTTAATAAAACTATCCATATGCAATGCACTGAGTTATATCAGTTTTTAATAAAACTATCAATATGCAATGCACTGAGTTATATCAGGTTTTAATAAAACTATCCATATGCAATGCACTGAGTTATATCAGTTTTTAATAAAACTATCCATATGCAATGCACTGAGTTATATCAGTTTTTAATAAAACTATCCATATGCAATGCACTGAGTTATATCAGTTTTTAATAAAACTATCCATATGCAATGCACTGAGTTATATCAGTTTTTAATAAAACTATCCATATGCAATGCACTGAGTTATATCAGTTTTTAATAAAACTATCCATATGCAATGCAGTGAGTTATATCAGGTTTTAATAAAACTATCCATATGCAATGCAGTGAGTTATATCAGGTTTTAATAAAACTATCCATATGCAATGCAGTGAGTTATATCAGGTTTTAATAAAACTATCCATATGCAATGCAGTGAGTTATATCAGTTTTTAATAAAACTATCCATATGCAATGCACTGAGTTATATCAGGTTTTAATAAAACTATCCATACGCAATGCAGTGAGTTATATCAGTTTTTAATAAAACTATCCATATGCAATGCACTGAGTTATATCAGGTTTTAATAAAACTATCCATATGCAATGCACTGAGTTATATCAGTTTTTAATAAAACTATCCATATGCAATGCACTGAGTTATATCAGTTTTTAATAAAACTATCCATATGCAATGCACTGAGTTATATCAGTTTTTAATAAAACTATCCATATGTAATGCACTGAGTTATATCAGTTTTTAATAAAACTATCCATATGCAATGCACTGAGTTATATCAGTTTTTAATAAAACTATCCATATGCAATGCAGTGAGTTATATGCAATGCAGTGAGTTATATCAATTTTTAATAAAACTATGCATATGCAATGCACTGAGTTATATCAGGTTTTAATAAAACTATCCATATGCAATGCACTGAGTTATATCAGTTTTTAATAAAACTATCCATATGCAATGCAGTGAGTTATATCAGTTTTTAATAAAACTATGCATATGCAATGCACTGAGTTATATCAGGTTTTAATAAAACTATCCATATGCAATGCACTGAGTTATATCAGGTTTTAATAAAACTATCCATACGCAATGCAGTGAGTTATATCAGTTTTTAATAAAACTATCCATATGCAATGCACTGAGTTATATCAGGTTTTAATAAAACTATCCATATGCAATGCACTGAGTTATAGCAGTTTTTAATAAAACTATCCATATGCAATGGACTGAGTTATATCAGTTTTTAATAAAACTATGCATATGCAATGCACTGAGTTATATCAGGTTTTAATAAAACTATCCATATGCAATGCACTGAGTTATATCAGTTTTTAATAAAACTATCCATATGCAATGCACTGAGTTATATCAGTTTTTAATAAAACTATCCATATGCAATGCAGTGAGTTATATCAGGTTTTAATAAAACTATCCATATGCAATGCAGTGAGTTATATCAGGTTTTAATACAACTATCCATATGCAATGCAGTGAGTTATATGCAATGCAGTGAGTTATATCAATTTTTAATAAAACTATGCATATGCAATGCACTGAGTTATATCAGGTTTTAATAAAACTATCCATATGCAATGCACTGAGTTATATCAGTTTTTAATAAAACTATCCATATGCAATGCAGTGAGTTATATCAGTTTTTAATAAAACTATGCATATGCAATGCACTGAGTTATATCAGGTTTTAAAAAAACTATCCATATGCAATGCACTGAGTTATATCAGGTTTTAATAAAACTATCCATATGCAATGCAGTGAGTTATATCAGGTTTTAATAAAACTATCCATATGCAATGCACTGAGTTATAGCAGTTTTTAATAAAACTATCCATATGCAATGCACTGAGTTATATCAGTTTTTAATAAAACTATCCATATGCAATGCACTGAGTTATATCAGGTTTTAATAAAACTATCCATATGCAATGCAGTGAGTTATATCAGGTTTTAATAAAACTATCCATATGCAATGCACTGAGTTATAGCAGTTTTTAATAAAACTATCCATATGCAAGGCACTGAGTTATATCAGTTTTTAATAAAACTATCCATCTGCAATGCACTGAGTTATATCAGTTTTTAATAAAACTATGCATATGCAATGCACTGAGTTATATCAGGTTTTAATAAAACTATCCATATGCAATGCACTGAGTTATATCAGGTTTTAATAAAACTATCCATATGCAATGCAGTGAGTTATATCAGGTTTTAATAAAACTATCCATATGCAATGCACTGAGTTATATCAGTTTTTAATAAAACTATCCATATGCAATGCACTGAGTTATATCAGTTTTTAATAAAACTATCCATATGCAATGCACTGAGTTATATCAGGTTTTAATAAAACTATCCATATGCAATGTACTGAGTTATATCAGTTTTTAATAAAACTATCCATATGCAATGCACCGAGTTATATCAGTTTTTAATAAAACTATCCATATGCAATGCAGTGAGTTATATCAGGTTTTAATAAAACTATCCATATGCAATGCAGTGAGTTATATCAGGTTTTAATAAAACTATCCATATGCAATGCACTGAGTTATATCAGGTTTTAATAAAACTATCCATATGCAATGCAGTGAGTTATATCAGGTTTTAATAAAACTATCCATATGCAATGCACTGAGTTATATCAGGTTTTAATAAAACTATCCATATGCAATGCACTGAGTTATATCAGTTTTTAATAAAACTATCCATATGCAATGCACTGAGTTATATCAGGTTTTAATAAAACTATCCATATGCAATGCACTGAGTTATATCAGTTTTTAATAAAACTATCCATATGCAATGCACTGAGTTATATCAGTTTTTAATAAAACTATCCATATGCAATGCACTGAGTTATATCAGTTTTTAATAAAACTATCCATATGCAATGCACTGAGTTATATCAGTTTTTAATAAAACTATCAATATGCAATGCACTGAGTTATATCAGGTTTTAATAAAACTATCCATATGCAATGCACTGAGTTATATCAGTTTTTAATAAAACTATCCATATGCAATGCACTGAGTTATATCAGTTTTTAATAAAACTATCCATATGCAATGCACTGAGTTATATCAGTTTTTAATAAAACTATCCATATGCAATGCACTGAGTTATATCAGTTTTTAATAAAACTATCCATATGCAATGCACTGAGTTATATCAGTTTTTAATAAAAATATCCATATGCAATGCAGTGAGTTATATCAGGTTTTAATAAAACTATCCATATGCAATGCAGTGAGTTATATCAGGTTTTAATAAAACTATCCATATGCAATGCAGTGAGTTATATCAGGTTTTAATAAAACTATCCATATGCAATGCAGTGAGTTATATCAGTTTTTAATAAAACTATCCATATGCAATGCACTGAGTTATATCAGGTTTTAATAAAACTATCCATACGCAATGCAGTGAGTTATATCAGTTTTTAATAAAACTATCCATATGCAATGCACTGAGTTATATCAGGTTTTAATAAAACTATCCATATGCAATGCACTGAGTTATATCAGTTTTTAATAAAACTATCCATATGCAATGCACTGAGTTATATCAGTTTTTAATAAAACTATCCATATGCAATGCACTGAGTTATATCAGTTTTTAATAAAACTATCCATATGCAATGCACTGAGTTATATCAGTTTTTAATAAAACTATCCATATGCAATGCAGTGAGTTATATCAGGTTTTAATAAAATTATCCATATGCAATGCAGTGAGTTATATCAGGTTTTAATACAACTATCCATATGCAATGCAGTGAGTTATATCAATTTTTAATAAAACTATGCATATGCAATGCACTGAGTTATATCAGGTTTTAATAAAACTATCCATATGCAATGCACTGAGTTATATCAGTTTTTAATAAAACTATCCATATGCAATGCAGTGAGTTATATCAGTTTTTAATAAAACTATGCATATGCAATGCACTGAGTTATATCAGGTTTTAATAAAACTATCCATATGCAATGCACTGAGTTATATCAGGTTTTAATAAAACTATCCATACGCAATGCAGTGAGTTATATCAGTTTTTAATAAAACTATCCATATGCAATGCACTGAGTTATATCAGGTTTTAATAAAACTATCCATATGCAATGCACTGAGTTATATCAGTTTTTAATAAAACTATCCATATGCAATGCACTGAGTTATATCAGGTTTTAATAAAACTATCCATATGCAATGCACTGAGTTATATCAGGTTTTAATAAAACTTTCCATATGAAATGCAGTGAGTTATATCAGGTTTTAATAAAACTATCCATATGCAATGCACTGAGTTATATCAGTTTTTAATAAAACTATCCATATGCAATGCACTGAGTTATATCAGGTTTTAATAAAACTATCCATATGCAATGCACTGAGTTATATCAGTTTTTAATAAAACTATCCATATGCAATGCAGTGAGTTATATCAGTTTTTAGTAAAACTATGCATATGCAATGCACTGAGTTATATCAGGTTTTAATAAAACTATCCATATGCAATGCACTGAGTTATATCAGGTTTTAATAAAACTATCCATATGCAATGCAGTGAGTTATATCAGGATTTAATAAAACTATCCATATGCAATGCACTGAGTTATATCAGTTTTTAATAAAACTATCCATCTGCAATTCACTGAGTTATATCAGTTTTTAATAAAACTATGCATATGCAATGCACTGAGTTATATCAGGTTTTAATAAAACTATCCATATGCAATGCAGTGAGTTATATCAGGTTTTAATAAAACTATCCATATGCAATGCACTGAGTTATAGCAGTTTTTAATAAAACTATCCATATGCAATGGACTGAGTTATATCAGTTTTTAATAAAACTATCCATATGCAATGCACTGAGTTATATCAGGTTTTAATAAAACTATCCATAGGCAATGCACTGAGTTATATCAGGTTTTAATAAAACTATCCATATGCAATGCACTGAGTTATATCAGTTTTTAATAAAACTATCCATATGCAATGCACTGAGTTATATCAGTTTTTAATAAAACTATCCATATGCAATGCAGTGAGTTATATCAGGTTTTAATAAAACTATCCATATGCAATGCACTGAGTTATAGCAGTTTTTAATAAAACTATCCATATGCAATGGACTGAGTTATATCAGGTTTTAATAAAACTATCCATATGCAATGCAGTGAGTTATATCAGGTTTTAATAAAACTATCCATATGCAATGCACTGAGTTATAGCAGTTTTTAATAAAACTATCCATATGCAATGGACTGAGTTATATCAGTTTTTAATAAAACTATCCATATGCAATGCACTGAGTTATATCAGGTTTTAATAAAACTATCCATAGGCAATGCACTGAGTTATATCAGGTTTTAATAAAACTATCCATATGCAATGCACTGAGTTATATCAGTTTTTAATAAAACTATCCATATGCAATGCACTGAGTTATATCAGTTTTTAATAAAACTATCCATATGCAATGCACTGAGTTATATCAGTTTTTAATAAAACTATCCATATGTAATGCAGTGAATTATATCAGGTTTTCATAAAACTACCCATATGCAATGCCCTGAGTTATATCAGTGTTTAATAAAACTATCCATATGCAATGCACTGAGTTATATCAGTTTTTAATAAAACTATCCATATGCAATGCAGTGAGTTATATCAGGTTTTAATAAAACTATCCATATGCAATGCAGTGAGTTATATCAGGTTTTAATAAAACTATCCATATGCAATGCACTGAGTTATATCAGTTTTTAATAAAACTATCCATATGCAATGCACTGAGTTATATCAGGTTTTCATAAAACTACCCATATGCAATGCACTGAGTTATATCAGTGTTTAATAAAACTATCCATATGCAATGCACTGAGTTATATCAGTTTTTAATAAAACTATCCATATGCAATGCAGTGAGTTATATCAGGTTTTAATAAAACTATCCATATGCAATGCAGTGAGTTATATCAGGTTTTAATAAAACTATCCATATGCAATGCACTGAGTTATATCAGTTTTTAATAAAACTATCCATATGCAATGCACTGAGTTATATCAGTTTTTAATAAAACTATTTATATGCAAAGCACTGAGTTATATCAGTTTTTAATAAAACTATCCATATGCAAAGCACTGAGTTATATCAGGTTTTCATAAAACTACCCATATGCAATGCACTGAGTTATATCAGTGTTTAATAAAACTATCCATATGCAATGCACTGAGTTATATCAGTTTTTAATAAAACTATCCATATGCAATGCACTGAGTTATATCAGGTTTTCATAAAACTACCCATATGCAATGCACTGAGTTATATCAGTGTTTAATAAAACTATCCATATGCAATGCACTGAGTTATATCAGTTTTTAATAAAACTATCCATATGCAATGCAGTGAGTTATATCAGGTTTTAATAAAACTATCCATATGCAATGCATTGAGTTATATCAGGTTTTAATAAAACTATCCATATGCAATGCAGTGAGTTATATCAGGTTTTAATAAAACTATCCATACGCAATGCACTGAGTTATATCAGTGTTTAATAAAACTATCCATACGCAATGCAGTGAGTTATATCAGTTTTTAATAAAACTATCCATATGCAAAGCACTGAGTTATATCAGGTTTTCATAAAACTACCCATATGCAATGCACTGAGTTATATCAGTGTTTAATAAAACTATCCATATGCAATGCACTGAGTTATATCAGTTTTTAATAAAACTATCCATATGCAATGCACTGAGTTATATCAGTGTTTAATAAAACTATCCATATGCAATGCACTGAGTTATATCAGTGTTTAATAAAACTATCCATATGCAATGCACTGAGTTATATCAGGTTTTAATAAAACTATCCATACGCAATGCACTGAGTTATATCAGTGTTTAATAAAACTATCCATATGCAATGCACTGAGTTATATCAGTGTTTAATAAAACTATCCATATGCAATGCACTGAGTTATATCAGGTTTTAATAAAACTATCCATACGCAATGCACTGAGTTATATCAGTGTTTAATAAAACTATCCATACGCAATGCAGTGAGTTATATCAGTTTTTAATAAAACTATCCATATGCAAAGCACTGAGTTATATCAGGTTTTCATAAAACTACCCATATGCAATGCACTGAGTTATATCAGTGTTTAATAAAACTATCCATATGCAATGCACTGAGTTATATCAGTGTTTAATAAAACTATGCATATGCAATGCACTGAGTTATATCAGTTTTTAATAAAACTATCCATACGCAATGCAGTGAGTTATATCAGTTTTTAATAAAACTATCCATATGCAATGCACTGAGTTATATCAGGTTTTAATAAAACTATCCATACGCTATGCACTGAGTTATATCAGTGTTTAATAAAACTATCCATATGCAATGCACTGAGTTATATCAGGTTTTCATAAAACTACCCATATGCAATGCACTGAGTTATATCAGTGTTTAATAAAACTATCCATATGCAATGCACTGAGTTATATCAGTTTTTAATAAAACTATCCATATGCAATGCACTGAGTTATATCAAGTTTTAATAAAACTATCCATACGCAATGCACTGAGTTATATCAGTGTTTAATAAAACTATCCATACGCAATGCAGTGAGTTATATCAGTTTTTAATAAAACTATCCATATGCAAAGCACTGAGTTATATCAGGTTTTCATAAAACTACCCATATGCAATGCACTGAGTTATATCAGTGTTTAATAAAACTATCCATATGCAATGCACTGAGTTATATCAGTGTTTAATAAAACTATCCATATGCAATGCACTGAGTTATATCAGTTTTTAATAAAACTATCCATATGCAATGCACTGAGTTATATCAGTTTTTAATAAAACTATCCATATGCAATGCACTGAGTTATATCAGTGTTTAATAAAACTATCCATATGCAATGCACTGAGTTATATCAGTGTTTAATAAAACTATCCATATGCAATGCACTGAGTTATATCAGTTTTTAATAAAACTATCCATATGCAATGCACTGAGTTATATCAGTGTTTAATAAAACTATCCATATGCAATGCACTGAGTTATATCAGTGTTTAATAAAACTATCCATATGCAATGCACTGAGTTATATCAGTGTTTAATAAAACTATCCATATGCAATGCACTGAGTTATATCAGTTTTTAATAAAACTATTTATATGCAAAGCACTGAGTTATATCAGTTTTTAATAAAACTATCCATACGCAATGCACTGAGTTATATCAGTGTTTAATAAAACTATCCATACGCAATGCAGTGAGTTATATCAGTGTTTAATAAAACTATCCATATGCAATGCACTGAGTTATATCAGTTTTTAATAAAACTATCCATATGCAATGCAGTGAGTTATATCAGGTTTTAATAAAACTATCCATATGCAATGCAGTGAGTTATATCAGGTTTTAATAAAACTATCCATATGCAATGCACTGAGTTATATCAGTTTTTAATAAAACTTTGCATATGCAATGCACTGAGTTATATCAGTTTTTAATAAAACTATCCATACGCAATGCAGTGAGTTATATCAGTTTTTAATAAAACTATCCATATGCAATGCACTGAGTTATATCCGGTTTTAATAAAACTATCCATACGCAATGCACTGAGTTATATCAGTGTTTAATAAAACTATCCATATGCAATGCAGTGAGTTATATCAGTTTTTAATAAAACTATCCATATGCAATGCACTGAGTTATATCAGGTTTTAATAAAACTATCCATACGCAATGCACTGAGTTATATCAGTGTTTAATAAAACTATCCATACGCAATGCAGTGAGTTATATCAGTTTTTAATAAAACTATCCATATGCAAAGCACTGAGTTATATCAGGTTTTCATAAAACTACCCATATGCAATGCACTGAGTTATATCAGTGTTTAATAAAACTATCCATATGCAATGCACTGAGTTATATCAGTGTTTAATAAAACTATGCATATGCAATGCACTGAGTTATATCAGTTTTGAATAAAACTATCCATACGCAATGCAGTGAGTTATATCAGTTTTTAATAAAACTATCCATATGCAATGCACTGAGTTATATCAGGTTTTAATAAAACTATCCATACGCTATGCACTGAGTTATATCAGTGTTTAATAAAACTATCCATATGCAATGCACTGAGTTATATCAGGTTTTCATAAAACTACCCATATGCAATGCACTGAGTTATATCAGTGTTTAATAAAACTATCCATATGCAATGCACTGAGTTATATCAGTTTTTAATAAAACTATCCATATGCAATGCACTGAGTTATATCAAGTTTTAATAAAACTATCCATACGCAATGCACTGAGTTATATCAGTGTTTAATAAAACTATCCATACGCAATGCAGTGAGTTATATCAGTTTTTAATAAAACTATCCATATGCAAAGCACTGAGTTATATCAGGTTTTCATAAAACTACCCATATGCAATGCACTGAGTTATATCAGTGTTTAATAAAACTATCCATATGCAATGCACTGAGTTATATCAGTGTTTAATAAAACTATCCATATGCAATGCACTGAGTTATATCAGTTTTTAATAAAACTATCCATATGCAATGCACTGAGTTATATCAGTTTTTAATAAAACTATCCATATGCAATGCACTGAGTTATATCAGTGTTTAATAAAACTATCCATATGCAATGCAGTGAGTTATATCAGTTTTTAATAAAACTATCCATATGCAATGCACTGAGTTATATCAGGTTTTAATAAAACTATCCATACGCAATGCACTGAGTTATATCAGTGTTTAATAAAACTATCCATACGCAATGCAGTGAGTTATATCAGTTTTTAATAAAACTATCCATATGCAAAGCACTGAGTTATATCAGGTTTTCATAAAACTACCCATATGCAATGCACTGAGTTATATCAGTGTTTAATAAAACTATCCATATGCAATGCACTGAGTTATATCAGTGTTTAATAAAACTATCCATATGCAATGCACTGAGTTATATCAGTTTTTAATAAAACTATCCATATGCAATGCACTGAGTTATATCAGTGTTTAATAAAACTATCCATATGCAATGCACTGAGTTATATCAGTGTTTAATAAAACTATCCATATGCAATGCACTGAGTTATATCAGGTTTTCATAAAACTACCCATATGCAATGCACTGAGTTATATCAGTGTTTAATAAAACTATCCATATGCAATGCACTGAGTTATATCAGTGTTTAATAAAACTATCCATATGCAATGCACTGAGTTATATCAGTGTTTAATAAAACTATCCATATGCAATGCACTGAGTTATATCAGTTTTTAATAAAACTATTTATATGCAAAGCACTGAGTTATATCAGTTTTTAATAAAACTATCCATATGCAAAGCACTGAGTTATATCAGGTTTTCATAAAACTACCCATATGCAATGCACTGAGTTATATCAGTGTTTAATAAAACTATCCATATGCAATGCACTGAGTTATATCAGTTTTTAATAAAACTATCCATATGCAATGCACTGAGTTATATCAGGTTTTAATAAAACTATCCATATGCAATGCACTGAGTTATATCAGTTTTTAATAAAACTATCCATATGCAATGCACTGAGTTATATCAGGTTTTAATGAAACTATCCATATGCAATGCACTGAGTTATATCAGGTTTTAATAAAACTATCCATATGCAATGCACTGAGTTATATCAGTTTTTAATAAAACTATCCATATGCAATGCACTGAGTTATATCAGGTTTTAATAAAACTATCCATACGCAATGCACTGAGTTATATCAGTGTTTAATAAAACTATCCATATGCAATGCACTGAGTTATATCAGGTTTTCATAAAACTACCCATATGCAATGCACTGAGTTATATCAGTGTTTAATAAAACTATCCATGTGCAATGCACTGAGTTATATCAGTTTTTAATAAAACTATCCATACGCAATGCAGTGAGTTATATCAGTTTTTAATAAAACTATCCATATGCAATGCACTGAGTTATATCAGGTTTTAATAAAACTATCCATACGCAATGCACTGAGTTATATCAGTGTTTAATAAAACTATCCATACGCAATGCAGTGAGTTATATCAGTTTTTAATAAAACTATCCATATGCAAAGCACTGAGTTATATCAGGTTTTCATAAAACTACCCATATGCAATGCACTGAGTTATATCAGTGTTTAATAAAACTATCCATATGCAATGCACTGAGTTATATCAGTGTTTAATAAAACTATCCATATGCAATGCACTGAGTTATATCAGTTTTTAATAAAACTATCCATATGCAATGCAGTGAGTTATATCAGTTTTTAATAAAACTATCCATATGCAATGCACTGAGTTATATCAGGTTTTAGTAAAACTATCCATACGCAATGCACTGAGTTATATCAGTGTTTAATAAAACTATCCATACGCAATGCAGTGAGTTATATCAGTGTTTAATAAAACTATCCATATGCAATGCACTGAGTTATATCAGTTTTTAATAAAACTATCCATATGCAATGCAGTGAGTTATATCAGGTTTTAATAAAACTATCCATATGCAATGCAGTGAGTTATATCAGGTTTTAATAAAACTATCCATATGCAATGCACTGAGTTATATCAGTTTTTAATAAAACTTTGCATATGCAATGCACTGAGTTATATCAGTTTTTAATAAAACTATCCATACGCAATGCAGTGAGTTATATCAGTTTTTAATAAAACTATCCATATGCAATGCACTGAGTTATATCAGGTTTTAATAAAACTATCCATACGCAATGCACTGAGTTATATCAGTGTTTAATAAAACTATCCATATGCAATGCAGTGAGTTATATCAGTTTTTAATAAAACTATCCATATGCAATGCACTGAGTTATATCAGGTTTTAATAAAACTATCCATACGCAATGCACTGAGTTATATCAGTGTTTAATAAAACTATCCATACGCAATGCAGTGAGTTATATCAGTTTTTAATAAAACTATCCATATGCAAAGCACTGAGTTATATTAGGTTTTCATAAAACTACCCATATGCAATGCACTGAGTTATATCAGTGTTTAATAAAACTATCCATATGCAATGCACTGAGTTATATCAGTTTTTAATAAAACTATCCATATGCAATGCAGTGAGTTATATCAGGTTTTAATAAAACTATCCATATGCAATGCAGTGAGTTATATCAGGTTTTAATAAAACTATCCATATGCAATGCACTGAGTTATATCAGTTTTTAATAAAACTATGCATATGCAATGCACTGAGTTATATCAGTTTTTAATAAAACTATCCATACGCAATGCAGTGAGTTATATCAGTTTTTAATAAAACTATCCATATGCAATGCACTGAGTTATATCAGGTTTTAATAAAACTATCCATACGCAATGCAGTGAGGTATATCAGTTTTTAATAAAACTATCCATATGCAATGCACTGAGTTATATCAGGTTTTAATAAAACTATCCATACGCAATGCACTGAGTTATATCAGTGTTTAATAAAACTATCCATACGCAATGCAGTGAGTTATATCAGTTTTTAATAAAACTATCCATATGCAAAGCACTGAGTTATATCAGGTTTTCATAAAACTACCCATATGCAATGCACTGAGTTATATCAGTGTTTAATAAAACTATCCATATGCAATGCACTGAGTTATATCAGTTTTTAATAAAACTATGCATATGCAATGCACTGAGTTATATCAGGTTTTCATAAAACTACCCATATGCAATGCACTGAGTTATATCAGTGTTTAATAAAACTACCCATATGCAATGCACTGAGTTATATCAGTGTTTAATAAAACTATGCATATGCAATGCACTGAGTTATATCAGTTTTTAATAAAACTATCCATACGCAATGCAGTGAGTTATATCAGTTTTTAATAAAACTATCCATATGCAATGCACTGAGTTATATCAGGTTTTAATAAAACTATCCATACGCAATGCAGTGAGTTATATCAGTTTTTAATAAAACTATCCATATGCAATGCACTGAGTTATATCAGGTTTTAATAAAACTATCCATACGCAATGCACTGAGTTATATCAGTGTTTAATAAAACTATCCATACGCAATGCAGTGAGTTATATCAGTTTTTAATAAAACTATCCATATGCAAAGCACTGAGTTATATCAGGTTTTCATAAAACTACCCATATGCAATGCACTGAGTTATATCGGTGTTTAATAAAACTATCCATATGCAATGCACTGAGTTATATCAGTTTTTAATAAAACTATGCATATGCAATGCACTGAGTTATATCAGGTTTTCATAAAACTACCCATATGCAATGCACTGAGTTATATCAGTGTTTAATAAAACTACCCATATGCAATGCACTGAGTTATATCAGTGTTTAATAAAACTATGCATATGCAATGCACTGAGTTATATCAGTTTTTAATAAAACTATCCATACGCAATGCAGTGAGTTATATCAGTTTTTAATAAAACTATCCATATGCAATGCACTGAGTTATATCAGGTTTTAATAAAACTATCCATACGCAATGCACTGAGTTATATCAGTGTTTAATAAAACTATCCATACGCAATGCAGTGAGTTATATCAGTTTTTAATAAAACTATCCATATGCAAAGCACTGAGTTATATCAGGTTTTCATAAAACTATCCATATGCAATGCACTGAGTTATATCAGTTTTTAATAAAACTAGCCATATGCAATGCAGTGAGTTATATCAGGTTTTAATAAAACTATCCATATGCAATGCAGTGAGTTATATCAGTTTTTAATAAAACTATCCATACGCAATGCACTGAGTTATATCAGGTTTTAATAAAACTATCCATATGCAATGCACTGAGTTATATCAGTTTTTAATAAAACTATGCATATGCAATGCACTGAGTTATATCAGTTTTTAATAAAACTATCCATACGCAATGCAGTGAGTTATATCAGTTTTTAATAAAACTATCCATATGCAATGCACTGAGTTATATCAGGTTTTAATAAAACTATCCATATGCAATGCACTGAGTTATATCAGGTTTTAATAAAACTATCCATACGCAATGCAGTGAGTTATATCAGGTTTTAATAAAACTATCCATATGCAATGCACTGAGTTATATCAGTTTTTAATAAAACTATCCATATTCAATGCACTGAGTAATATCAGTTTTTAATAAAACTATCCATATGCAATGCACTGAGTTATATCAGGTTTTCATAAAACTATCCATATGCAATGCACTGAGTTATATCAGGTTTTAATAAAACTATCCATATGCAATGCACTGAGTTATATCAGGTTTTAATAAAACTATCCATATGCAATGCACTGAGTTATATCAGTTTTTAATAAAACTATCCATATGCAATGCACTGAGTTATATCAGTTTTTAATAAACCTATCCATATGCAATGCACTGAGTTATATCAGGTTTTCATAAAACTACCCATATGCAATGCACTGAGTTATATCAGTGTTTAATATAACTATCCATATGCAATGCACTGAGTTATATCAGTTTTTAATAAAACTATCCATATGCAATGCACTGAGTTATATCAGGTTTTAATAAAACTATCCATATGCAATGCACTGAGTTATATCAGGTTTTAATAAAACTATCCATATGCAATGCACTGAGTTATATCAGTTTTTAATAAAACTATCCATATGCAATGCACTGAGTTATATCAGTTTTTAATAAACCTATCCATATGCAATGCACTGAGTTATATCAGGTTTTAATAAAACTATCCATACGCAATGCACTGAGTTATATCAGTGTTTAATAAAACTATCCATATGCAATGCACTGAGTTATATCAGTTTTTAATAAAACTATCCATACGCAATGCAGTGAGTTATATCAGTTTTTAATAAAACTAACCAAATGCAATGCACTGCGTTATATCAGGTTTTAATAAAACTATCCATATGCAATGCACTGAGTTATATCAGGTTTTAATAAAACTATCCATATGCAATGCACTGAGTTATATCAGGTTTTAATAAAACTATCCATATGCAATGCACTGAGTTATATCAGTTTTTAATAAAACTATGCATATGCAATGCACTGAGTTATATCAGTTTTTAATAAAACTATCCATACGCAATGCAGTGAGTTATATCAGGTTTTAATAAAACTATCCATATGCAATGCAGTGAGTTATATCAGTTTTTAATAAAACTATCCATATGCAATGCACTGAGTTATATCAGTTTTTAATATAACTATCCATATGCAATGCACTGCGTTATATCAGTTTTTAATAAAACTAACCAAATGCAATTGCCTGAGTTATATCAGTTTTTAATAAAACTATCCATATGCAATGCAGTGAGTTATATCAGGTTTTAATAAAACTATCCATATGCAATGCACTGAGTTATATCAGGTTTTAATAAAACTATCCATATGCAATGCACTGAGTTATATCAGGTTTTCATAAAACTACCCATATGCAATGCAGTGAGTTATATCAGGTTTTAATAAAACTATCCATATGCAATGCACTGAGTTATATCAGTTTTTAATAAAACTATCCATATGCAATGCACTGAGTTATATCAGGTTTTAATAAAACTATCCATATGCAATGCACTGAGTTATATCAGGTTTTCATAAAACTACCCATATGCAATGCAGTGAGTTATATCAGTTTTTAATAAAACTATCCATATGCAATGCACTGAGTTATATCAGTTTTTAATAAAACTATCCATATGCAATGCACTGAGTTATATCAGGTTTTAATAAAACTATCCATATGCAATGCACTGAGTTATATCAGGTTTTAATAAAACTATCCATATGCAATGCACTGAGTTATATCAGGTTTTCATAAAACTACCCATATGCAATGCAGTGAGTTATATCAGGTTTTAATAAAACTATCCATATGCAATGCACTGAGTTATATCAGTTTTTAATAAAACTATCCATATGCAATGCACTGAGTTATATCAGGTTTTAATAAAACTATCCATATGCAATGCACTGAGTTATATCAGGTTTTCATAAAACTACCCATATGCAATGCAGTGAGTTATATCAGTTTTTAATAAAACTATCCATATGCAATGCACTGAGTTATATCAGTTTTTAATAAAACTATCCATATGCAATGCACTGAGTTATATCAGGTTTTAATAAAACTATCCATATGCAATGCACTGAGTTATATCAGGTTTTCATAAAACTACCCATATGCAATGCAGTGAGTTATATCAGGTTTTAATAAAACTATCCATATGCAATGCACTGAGTTATATCAGTTTTTAATAAAACTATCCATATGCAATGCACTGAGTTATATCAGTTTTTAATAAAACTATCCATATGCAATGCACTGAGTTATATCAGGTTTTAATAAAACTATCCATATGCAATGCACTGAGTTATATCAGTTTTTAATAAAACTATCCATATGCAATGCACTGAGTTATATCAGGTTTTAATAAAACTATCCATATGCAATGCACTGAGTTATATCAGGTTTTAATAAAACTATCCATATGCAATGCACTGAGTTATATCAGGTTTTAATAAAACTATCCATATGCAATGCACTGAGTTATATCAGGTTTTAATAAAACTATCCATATGCAATGCACTGAGTTATATCAGTTTTTAATAAAACTATCCATATGCAATGCACTGAGTTATATCAGTTTTTAATAAAACTATCCATATGCAATGCACTGAGTTATATCAGGTTTTAATAAAACTATCCATATGCAATGCACTGAGTTATATCAGGTTTTAATAAAACTATCCATATGCAATGCACTGAGTTATATCAGGTTTTCATAAAACTACCCATATGCAATGCAGTGAGTTATATCAGGTTTTAATAAAACTATCCATATGCAATGCACTGAGTTATATCAGTTTTTAATAAAACTATCCATATGCAATGCACTGAGTTATATCAGTTTTTAATAAAACTATCCATATGCAATGCACTGAGTTATATCAGGTTTTAATAAAACTATCCATATGCAATGCACTGAGTTATATCAGGTTTTAATAAAACTATCCATATGCAATGCACTGAGTTATATCAGGTTTTAATAAAACTATCCATATGCAATGCACTGAGTTATATCAGTTTTTAATAAAACTATCCATATGCAATGCACTGAGTTATATCAGTTTTTAATAAAACTATCCATATGCAATGCACTGAGTTATATCAGGTTTTAATAAAACTATCCATATGCAATGCACTGAGTTATATCAGGTTTTAATAAAACTATCCATATGCAATGCACTGAGTTATATCAGGTTTTCATAAAACTACCCATATGCAATGCAGTGAGTTATATCAGGTTTTAATAAAACTATCCATATGCAATGCACTGAGTTATATCAGTTTTTAATAAAACTATCCATATGCAATGCACTGAGTTATATCAGTTTTTAATAAAACTATCCATATGCAATGCACTGAGTTATATCAGGTTTTAATAAAACTATCCATATGCAATGCACTGAGTTATATCAGGTTTTCATAAAACTACCCATATGCAATGCAGTGAGTTATATCAGGTTTTAATAAAACTATCCATATGCAATGCACTGAGTTATATCAGTTTTTAATAAAACTATCCATATGCAATGCACTGAGTTATATCAGGTTTTAATAAAACTATCCATATGCAATGCACTGAGTTATATCAGGTTTTAATAAAACTATCCATATGCAATGCACTGAGTTATATCAGGTTTTCATAAAACTACCCATATGCAATGCAGTGAGTTATATCAGTTTTTAATAAAACTATCCATATGCAATGCACTGCGTTATATCAGTTTTTAATAAAACTAACCAAATGCAATTGCCTGAGTTATATCAGGTTTTAATAAAACTATCCATATGCAATGCAGTGAGTTATATCAGGTTTTAATAAAACTACCCATATGCAATGCAGTGAGTTATATCAGTTTTTAATAAAACTATCCATATGCAATGCACTGCGTTATATCAGTTTTTAATAAAACTAACCAAATGCAATTGCCTGAGTTATATCAGTTTTTAATAAAACTATCCATATGCAATGCACTGAGTTATATCAGTTTTTAATAAACCTATCCATATGCAATGCACTGAGTTATATCAGGTTTTCATAAAACTACCCATATGCAATGCACTGAGTTATATCAGTGTTTAATATAACTATCCATATGCAATGCACTGAGTTATATCAGTTTTTAATAAAACTATCCATATGCAATGCACTGAGTTATATCAGTTTTTAATAAAACTATCCATATATAATGCAGTGAGTTATATCAGTTTTTAATAAAACTATCCATATGCAATGCACTGAGTTATATCAGGTTTTAATAAAACTATCCATATGCAATGCAGTGAGTTATATCAGGTTTTAATAAAACTATCCATATGCAATGCACTGAGTTATATCAGTTTTTAATAAAACTATCCATATGCAATGCACTGAGTTATATCAGTTTTTAATAAAACTATCCATATGCAATGCACTGAGTTATATCAGGTTTTAATAAAACTATCCATATGCAATGCACTGAGTTATATCAGGTTTTAATAAAACTATCCATATGCAATGCACTGAGTTATATCAGGTTTTAATAAAACTATCCATATGCAATGCACTGAGTTATATCAGGTTTTAATAAAACTATCCATATGCAATGCACTGAGTTATATCAGTTTTTAATAAAACTATCCATATGCAATGCACTGAGTTATATCAGGTTTTAATAAAACTATCCATATGCAATGCACTGAGTTATATCAGGTTTTAATAAAACTATCCATATGCAATGCACTGAGTTATATCAGGTTTTAATAAAACTATCCATATGCAATGCACTGAGTTATATCAGTTTTTAATAAACCTATCCATATGCAATGCACTGAGTTATATCAGGTTTTCATAAAACTACCCATATGCAATGCACTGAGTTATATCAGTGTTTAATATAACTATCCATATGCAATGCACTGAGTTATATCAGTTTTTAATAAAACTATCCATATGCAATGCAGTGAGTTATATCAGGTTTTAATAAAACTATCCATATGCAATGCAGTGAGTTATATCAGTTTTTAATAAAACTATCCATATGCAATGCACTGAGTTATATCAGGTTTTAATAAAACTATCCATATGCAATGCATTGAGTTATATCAGGTTTTAATAAAACTATCCATATGCAATGCACTGAGTTATATCAGGTTTTAATAAAACTATCCATATGCAATGCACTGAGTTATATCAGTTTTTAATAAAACTATCCATATGCAATGCACTGAGTTATATCAGTTTTTAATAAAACTATCCATATGCAATGCACTGAGTTATATCAGGTTTTAATAAAACTATCCATATGCACTGCAGTGAGTTATATCAGTTTTTAATAAAACTATCCATATGCAATGCACTGAGTTATATCAGGTTTTAATAAAACTATCCATATGCAATGCAGTGAGTTATATCAGGTTTTAATAAAACTATCCATATGCAATGCACTGAGTTATATCAGTTTTTAATAAAACTAACCAAATGCAATTGCCTGAGTTATATCAGTTTTTAATAAAACTATCCATATGCAATGCACTGAGTTATATCAGGTTTTAATAAAACTATCCATATGCAATGCACTGAGTTATATCAGGTTTTAATAAAACTATCCATATGCAATGCACTGAGTTATATCAGGTTTTAATAAAACTATCCATATGCAATGCACTGAGTTATATCAGGTTTTAATAAAACTATCCATATGCAATGCACTGAGTTATATCAGTTTTTAATAAAACTATCCATATGCAATGCACTGAGTTATATCAGGTTTTAATAAAACTATCCATATGCAATGCACTGAGTTATATCAGGTTTTAATAAAACTATCCATATGCAATGCACTGAGTTATATCAGGTTTTAATAAAACTATCCATATGCAATGCACTGAGTTATATCAGTTTTTAATAAACCTATCCATATGCAATGCACTGAGTTATATCAGGTTTTCATAAAACTACCCATATGCAATGCACTGAGTTATATCAGTGTTTAATATAACTATCCATATGCAATGCACTGAGTTATATCAGTTTTTAATAAAACTATCCATATGCAATGCAGTGAGTTATATCAGGTTTTAATAAAACTATCCATATGCAATGCAGTGAGTTATATCAGTTTTTAATAAAACTATCCATATGCAATGCACTGAGTTATATCAGGTTTTAATAAAACTATCCATATGCAATGCATTGAGTTATATCAGGTTTTAATAAAACTATCCATATGCAATGCACTGAGTTATATCAGGTTTTAATAAAACTATCCATATGCAATGCACTGAGTTATATCAGTTTTTAATAAAACTATCCATATGCAATGCACTGAGTTATATCAGTTTTTAATAAAACTATCCATATGCAATGCACTGAGTTATATCAGGTTTTAATAAAACTATCCATATGCACTGCAGTGAGTTATATCAGTTTTTAATAAAACTATCCATATGCAATGCACTGAGTTATATCAGGTTTTAATAAAACTATCCATATGCAATGCAGTGAGTTATATCAGGTTTTAATAAAACTATCCATATGCAATGCACTGAGTTATATCAGTTTTTAATAAAACTAACCAAATGCAATTGCCTGAGTTATATCAGTTTTTAATAAAACTATCCATATGCAATGCACTGAGTTATATCAGTTTTTCATAAAACTATCCATATGCAATGCACTGAGTTATATCAGTTTTTAATAAAACTATGCATATGCAATGCACTGAGTTATATCAGGTTTTAATAAAACTATCCATATGCAATGCACTGAGTTATATCAGTTTTTAATAAAACTATCCATATGCAATGCAGTGAGTTATATCAGGTTTTAATAAAACTATCCATATGCAATGCACTGAGTTATATCAGTTTTTAATAAAACTATCCATATGCAATGCAGTGAGTTATATCAGGTTTTAATAAAACTATCCATATGCAATGCACTGAGTTATAGCAGTTTTTAATAAAACTATCCATATGCAATGCACTGAGTTATATCAGTTTTTAATAAAACTATCCATATGCAATGCACTGAGTTATATCAGGTTTTCATAAAACTATCCATATGCCATGCACTGAGTTATATCAGTTTTTACTAAAACTATCCATATGCAATGCACTGAGTTATATCAGGTTTTAATAAAACTATCCATATGCAATACACTGAGTTAAATCAGGTTTTAATAAAACTATCCATATGCAATGCACTGAGTTATATCAGTTTTTAATAAAACTATCCATATGCAATGCACTGAGTTATATCAGTTTTTAATAAAACTATCCATATGCAATGCACTGAGTTATAGCAGTTTTTAATAAAACTATCCATATGCAATGCACTGAGTTATATCAGTTTTTAATAAAACTATCCATATGCAATGCACTGAGTTATATCAGGTTTTCATAAAACTATCCATATGCAATGCACTGAGTTATATCAGGTTTTAATAAAACTATCCATATGCAATGCACTGAGTTATATCAGGTTTTAATAAAACTATCCATATGCAATGCACTGAGTTATATCAGTTTTTAATAAAACTATCCATATGCAATGCACTGAGTTATATCAGTTTTTAATAAAACTATCCATATGCAATGCACTGAGTTATATCAGGTTTTAATAAAACTATCCATATGCAATGCACTGAGTTATATCAGGTTTTAATAAAACTATCCATATGCAATGCACTGAGTTATATCAGGTTTTCATAAAACTACCCATATGCAATGCAGTGAGTTATATCAGGTTTTAATAAAACTATCCATATGCAATGCACTGAGTTATATCAGGTTTTCATAAAACTACCCATATGCAATGCAGTGAGTTATATCAGGTTTTAATAAAACTATCCATATGCAATGCACTGAGTTATATCAGTTTTTAATAAAACTATCCATATGCAATGCACTGAGTTATATCAGTTTTTAATAAAACTATCCATATGCAATGCACTGAGTTATATCAGGTTTTAATAAAACTATCCATATGCAATGCACTGAGTTATATCAGGTTTTCATAAAACTACCCATATGCAATGCAGTGAGTTATATCAGGTTTTAATAAAACTATCCATATGCAATGCACTGAGTTATATCAGTTTTTAATAAAACTATCCATATGCAATGCACTGAGTTATATCAGGTTTTAATAAAACTATCCATATGCAATGCACTGAGTTATATCAGGTTTTAATAAAACTATCCATATGCAATGCACTGAGTTATATCAGGTTTTCATAAAACTACCCATATGCAATGCAGTGAGTTATATCAGTTTTTAATAAAACTATCCATATGCAATGCACTGCGTTATATCAGTTTTTAATAAAACTAACCAAATGCAATTGCCTGAGTTATATCAGGTTTTAATAAAACTATCCATATGCAATGCAGTGAGTTATATCAGGTTTTAATAAAACTACCCATATGCAATGCAGTGAGTTATATCAGTTTTTAATAAAACTATCCATATGCAATGCACTGCGTTATATCAGTTTTTAATAAAACTAACCAAATGCAATTGCCTGAGTTATATCAGTTTTTAATAAAACTATCCATATGCAATGCACTGAGTTATATCAGTTTTTAATAAACCTATCCATATGCAATGCACTGAGTTATATCAGGTTTTCATAAAACTACCCATATGCAATGCACTGAGTTATATCAGTGTTTAATATAACTATCCATATGCAATGCACTGAGTTATATCAGTTTTTAATAAAACTATCCATATGCAATGCACTGAGTTATATCAGTTTTTAATAAAACTATCCATATGTAATGCAGTGAGTTATATCAGTTTTTAATAAAACTATCCATATGCAATGCACTGAGTTATATCAGGTTTTAATAAAACTATCCATATGCAATGCAGTGAGTTATATCAGGTTTTAATAAAACTATCCATATGCAATGCACTGAGTTATATCAGTTTTTAATAAAACTATCCATATGCAATGCACTGAGTTATATCAGTTTTTAATAAAACTATCCATATGCAATGCACTGAGTTATATCAGGTTTTAATAAAACTATCCATATGCAATGCACTGAGTTATATCAGGTTTTAATAAAACTATCCATATGCAATGCACTGAGTTATATCAGGTTTTAATAAAACTATCCATATGCAATGCACTGAGTTATATCAGGTTTTAATAAAACTATCCATATGCAATGCACTGAGTTATATCAGTTTTTAATAAAACTATCCATATGCAATGCACTGAGTTATATCAGGTTTTAATAAAACTATCCATATGCAATGCACTGAGTTATATCAGGTTTTAATAAAACTATCCATATGCAATGCACTGAGTTATATCAGGTTTTAATAAAACTATCCATATGCAATGCACTGAGTTATATCAGTTTTTAATAAACCTATCCATATGCAATGCACTGAGTTATATCAGGTTTTCATAAAACTACCCATATGCAATGCACTGAGTTATATCAGTGTTTAATATAACTATCCATATGCAATGCACTGAGTTATATCAGTTTTTAATAAAACTATCCATATGCAATGCAGTGAGTTATATCAGGTTTTAATAAAACTATCCATATGCAATGCAGTGAGTTATATCAGTTTTTAATAAAACTATCCATATGCAATGCACTGAGTTATATCAGGTTTTAATAAAACTATCCATATGCAATGCATTGAGTTATATCAGGTTTTAATAAAACTATCCATATGCAATGCACTGAGTTATATCAGGTTTTAATAAAACTATCCATATGCAATGCACTGAGTTATATCAGTTTTTAATAAAACTATCCATATGCAATGCACTGAGTTATATCAGTTTTTAATAAAACTATCCATATGCAATGCACTGAGTTATATCAGGTTTTAATAAAACTATCCATATGCAATGCAGTGAGTTATATCAGTTTTTAATAAAACTATCCATATGCAATGCACTGAGTTATATCAGGTTTTAATAAAACTATCCATATGCAATGCAGTGAGTTATATCAGGTTTTAATAAAACTATCCATATGCAATGCACTGAGTTATATCAGTTTTTAATAAAACTAACCAAATGCAATTGCCTGAGTTATATCAGTTTTTAATAAAACTATCCATATGCAATGCACTGAGTTATATCAGTTTTTCATAAAACTATCCATATGCAATGCACTGAGTTATATCAGTTTTTAATAAAACTATGCATATGCAATGCACTGAGTTATATCAGGTTTTAATAAAACTATCCATATGCAATGCACTGAGTTATATCAGTTATTAATAAAACTATCCATATGCAATGCAGTGAGTTATATCAGGTTTTAATAAAACTATCCATATGCAATGCACTGAGTTATATCAGTTTTTAATAAAACTATCCATATGCAATGCAGTGAGTTATATCAGGTTTTAATAAAACTATCCATATGCAATGCACTGAGTTATAGCAGTTTTTAATAAAACTATCCATATGCAATGCACTGAGTTATATCAGTTTTTAATAAAACTATCCATATGCAATGCACTGAGTTATATCAGGTTTTCATAAAACTATCCATATGCCATGCACTGAGTTATATCAGTTTTTACTAAAACTATCCATATGCAATGCACTGAGTTATATCAGGTTTTAATAAAACTATCCATATGCAATACACTGAGTTAAATCAGGTTTTAATAAAACTATCCATATGCAATGCACTGAGTTATATCAGTTTTTAATAAAACTATCCATATGCAATGCACTGAGTTATATCAGTTTTTAATAAAACTATCCATATGCAATGCACTGAGTTATAGCAGTTTTTAATAAAACTATCCATATGCAATGCACTGAGTTATATCAGTTTTTAATAAAACTATCCATATGCAATGCACTGAGTTATATCAGGTTTTCATAAAACTATCCATATGCAATGCACTGAGTTATATCAGTTTTTAATAAAACTATCCATATGCAATGCACTGAGTTATAGCAGGTTTTAATAAAACTATCCATATGCAATGCACTGAGTTATAGCAGTTTTTAATAAAACTATCCATATGCAATGCACTGAGTTATATCAGTTTTTAATAAAACTATCCATATGCAATGAAGTGAGTTATATCAGGTTTTAATAAAACTATCCATATGCAATGCACTGAGTTATAGCAGTTTTTAATAAAACTATCCATATGCAATGCACTGAGTTATATCAGTTTTTAATAAAACTATCCATATGCAATGCACTGAGTTATATCAGGTTTTCATAAAACTATCCATATGCAATGCACTGAGTTATATCAGTTTTTAATAAAACTATCCATATGCAATGCACTGAGTTATATCAGGTTTTAATAAAACTATCCATATGCAATGCACTGAGTTATATCAGGTTTTAATAAAACTATCCATATGCAATGCACTGAGTTATATCAGTTTTTAATAAAACTATCCATATGCAATGCACTGAGTTATATCAGGTTTTAATAAAACTATCCATATGCAATGCACTGAGTTATATCAGTTTTTAATAAAACTATCCATATGCAATGCACTGAGTTAGATCAGTTTTTAATAAAACTATCCATATGCAATGCACTGAGTTATATCAGTTTTTAATAAAACTATCCAGATGCAATGCAGTGAGTTATATCAGGTTTTAATAAAACTATCCATATGCAATGCAGTGAGTTATATCAGGTTTTAATAAAACTATCCATATGCAATGCAGTGAGTTATATCAGGTTTTAATAAAACTATCCATATGCAATGCAGTGAGTTATATCAGGTTTTAATAAAACTATCCATATGCAATGCACTGAGTTATATCAGTTTTTAATAAAACTATCCATATGCAATGCAGTGAGTTATATCAGGTTTTAATAAAACTATCCATATGCAATGCACTGAGTTATAGCAGTTTTTAATAAAACTATCCATATGCAATGCACTGAGTTATATCAGTTTTTAATAAAACTATCCATATGCAATGCACTGAGTTATATCCGGTTTTCATAAAACTATCCATATGCAATGCACTGAGTTATATCAGTTTTTAATAAAACTATCCATATGCAATGCACTGAGTTATATCAGGTTTTAATAAAACTATCCATAGGCAATGCACTGAGTTATATCAGGTTTTAATAAAACTATCCATATGCAATGCACTGAGTTATATCAGTTTTTAATAAAACTATCCATATGCAATGCACTGAGTTATATCAGTTTTTAATAAAACTATCCATATGCAATGCACTGAGTTATATCAGTTTTTAATAAAACTATCCATATGCAATGCACTGAGTTATATCAGTTTTTAATAAAACTATCCATATGCAATGCACTGAGTTATATCAGGTTTTAATAAAACTATCCATATGCAATGCACTGAGTTATATCAGTTTTTAATAAAACTATCCATATGCAATGCACTGAGTTATATCAGGTTTTAATAAAACTATCCATATGCAATGCACTGAGTTATATCAGGTTTTAATAAAACTATCCATATGCAATGCCCTGAGTTATATCAGTTTTTAATAAAACTATCCATATGCAATGCACTGAGTTATATCAGTTTTTAATAAAACTATCCATATGCAATGCACTGAGTTATATCAGGTTTTCATAAAACTACCCATATGCAATGCACTGAGTTATATCAGTGTTTAATAAAACTATCCATATGCAATGCACTGAGTTATATCAGTTTTTAATAAAACTATCCATATGCAATGCAGTGAGTTATATCAGGTTTTAATAAAACTATCCATATGCAATACAGTGAGTTATATCAGGTTTTAATAAAACTATCCATATGCAATGCACTGAGTTATATCAGTTTTTAATAAAACTATCCATATGCAATGCACTGAGTTATATCAGTTTTTAATAAAACTATTTATATGCAAAGCACTGAGTTATATCAGTTTTTAATAAAACTATCCATATGCAATGCACTGAGTTATATCAGGTTTTAATAAAACTATCCATATGCAATGCAGTGAGTTATATCAGGTTTTAATAAAACTATCCATATGCAATGCACTGAGTTATATCAGTTTTTAATAAAACTATCCATATGCAATGCACTGAGTTATATCAGTTTTTAATAAAACTATCCATATGCAATGCACTGAGTTATATCAGGTTTTCATAAAACTATCCATATGCAATGCACTGAGTTATATCAGTTTTTAATAAAACTATCCATATGCAATGCACTGAGTTATATCAGTTTTTAATAAAACTATCCATATGCAATGCACTGAGTTATATGAGGTTTTCATAAAACTATCCACATGCAATACACTGAGTTATATCAGTTTTTAATAAAACTATCCATATGCAATGCACTGAGTTATATCAGGTTTTAATAAAACTATCCATATGCAATGCACTGAGTTATATCAGGTTTTAATAAAACTATCCATATGCAATGCACTGAGTTATATCAGTTTTTAATAAAACTATCCATATGCAATGCACTGAGTTATATCAGTTTTTAATAAAACTATCCATATGCAATGCACTGAGTTATATCAGGTTTTCATAAAACTACCCATATGCAATGCACTGAGTTATATCAGTGTTTAATAAAACTATCCATATGCAATGCACTGAGTTATATCAGGTTTTAATAAAACTATCCATATGCAATGCAGTGAGTTATATCAGGTTTTAATAAAACTATCCATATGCAATGCACTGAGTTATATCAGTTTTTAATAAAACTATTTATATGCAATGCACTGAGTTATATCAGTTTTTAATAAAACTATCCATATGCAATGCACTGAGTTATATCAGTTTTTAATAAAACTATTTATATGCAATGCACTGAGTTATATCAGGTTTTAATAAAACTATCCATATGCAATGCAGTGAGTTATATCAGGTTTTAATAAAACTATCCATATGCAATGCACTGAGTTATATCAGTTTTTAATAAAACTATTTATATGCAATGCACTGAGTTATATCAGGTTTTAATAAAACTATCCATATGCAATGCACTGAGTTATATCAGGTTTTAATAAAACTATCCATATGCAATGCACTGAGTTATATCAGTTTTTAATAAAACTATTTATATGCAATGCACTGAGTTATATCAGTTTTTAATAAAACTATTTATATGCAATGCACTGAGTTATATCAGTTTTTAATAAAACTATCCATACGCAATGCACTGAGTTATATCAGTTTTTAATAAAACTATCCATATGCAATGCACTGAGTTATATCAGGTTTTAATAAAACTATCCATATGCAATGCACTGAGTTATATCAGGTTTTAATAAAACTATCCATATGCAATGCACTGAGTTAGATCAGGTTTTAATAAAACTATCCATATGCAATGCACTGAGTTATATCAGTTTTTAATAAAACTATTTATATGCAATGCACTGAGTTATATCAGTTTTTAATAAAACTATTTATATGCAATGCACTGAGTTATATCACTTTTTAATAAAACTATCCATATGCAATGCACTGAGTTATATCAGGTTTTAATAAAACTATCCATATGCAATGCACTGAGTTATATCAGGTTTTAATAAAACTATCCATATGCAATGCAGTGAGTTATATCAGGTTTTAATAAAACTATCCATATGCAATGCACTGAGTTATATCAGTTTTTAATAAAACTATTTATATGCAATGCACTGAGTTATATCAGTTTTTAATAAAACTATCCATATGCAATGCACTGAGTTATATCAGTTTTTAATAAAACTATTTATATGCAATGCACTGAGTTATATCAGGTTTTAATAAAACTATCCATATGCAATGCAGTGAGTTATATCAGGTTTTAATAAAACTATCCATATGCAATGCACTGAGTTATATCAGTTTTTAATAAAACTATTTATATGCAATGCACTGAGTTATATCAGGTTTTAATAAAACTATCCATATGCAATGCACTGAGTTATATCAGTTTTTAATAAAACTTTTTATATGCAATGCACTGAGTTATATCAGTTTTTAATAAAACTATTTATATGCAATGCACTGAGTTATATTAGTTTTTAATAAAACTATCCATATGCAATGCACTGAGTTATATCAGTTTTTAATAAAACTATTTATATGCAATGCACTGAGTTATATCAGTTTTTAATAAAACTATTTATATGCAATGCACTGAGTTATATCAGTTTTTAATAAAACTATCCATATGCAATGCACTGAGTTATATCAGTTTTTAATAAAACTATTTATATGCAATGCACTGAGTTATATCAGGTTTTAATAAAACTAGCCATATGCAATGCAGTGAGTTATATCAGGTTTTAATAAAACTATCCATATGCAATGCACTGAGTTATATCAGTTTTTAATAAAACTATTTATATGCAATGCACTGAGTTATATCAGTTTTTAATAAAACTATTTATATGCAATGCACTGAGTTATATCAGTTTTTAATAAAACTATCCATATGCAATGCACTGAGTTATATCAGTTTTTAATAAAACTATCCATATGCAATGCACTGAGTTAGATCAGGTTTTAATAAAACTATCCATATGCAATGCACTGAGTTATATCAGTTTTTAATAAAACTATTTATATGCAATGCACTGAGTTATATCAGTTTTTAATAAAACTATTTATATGCAATGCACTGAGTTATATCACTTTTTAATAAAACTATCCATATGCAATGCACTGAGTTATATCAGGTTTTAATAAAACTATCTATATGCAATGCACTGAGTTATATCAGGTTTTAATAAAACTATCCATATGCAATGCAGTGAGTTATATCAGGTTTTAATAAAACTATCCATATGCAATACAGTGAGTTATATCAGGTTTTAATAAAACTATCCATATGCAATGCACTGAGTTATATCAGTTTTTAATAAAACTATCCATATGCAATGCACTGAGTTATATCAGTTTTTAATAAAACTATTTATATGCAAAGCACTGAGTTATATCAGTTTTTAATAAAACTATCCATATGCAATGCACTGAGTTATATCAGGTTTTAATAAAACTATCCATATGCAATGCAGTGAGTTATATCAGGTTTTAATAAAACTATCCATATGCAATGCACTGAGTTATATCAGTTTTTAATAAAACTATCCATATGCAATGCACTGAGTTATATCAGTTTTTAATAAAACTATCCATATGCAATGCACTGAGTTATATCAGGTTTTCATAAAACTATCCATATGCAATGCACTGAGTTATATCAGTTTTTAATAAAACTATCCATATGCAATGCACTGAGTTATATCAGTTTTTAATAAAACTATCCATATGCAATGCACTGAGTTATATGAGGTTTTCATAAAACTATCCACATGCAATACACTGAGTTATATCAGTTTTTAATAAAACTATCCATATGCAATGCACTGAGTTATATCAGGTTTTAATAAAACTATCCATATGCAATGCACTGAGTTATATCAGGTTTTAATAAAACTATCCATATGCAATGCACTGAGTTATATCAGTTTTTAATAAAACTATCCATATGCAATGCACTGAGTTATATCAGTTTTTAATAAAACTATCCATATGCAATGCACTGAGTTATATCAGGTTTTCATAAAACTACCCATATGCAATGCACTGAGTTATATCAGTGTTTAATAAAACTATCCATATGCAATGCACTGAGTTATATCAGGTTTTAATAAAACTATCCATATGCAATGCAGTGAGTTATATCAGGTTTTAATAAAACTATCCATATGCAATGCACTGAGTTATATCAGTTTTTAATAAAACTATTTATATGCAATGCACTGAGTTATATCAGTTTTTAATAAAACTATCCATATGCAATGCACTGAGTTATATCAGTTTTTAATAAAACTATTTATATGCAATGCACTGAGTTATATCAGGTTTTAATAAAACTATCCATATGCAATGCAGTGAGTTATATCAGGTTTTAATAAAACTATCCATATGCAATGCACTGAGTTATATCAGTTTTTAATAAAACTATTTATATGCAATGCACTGAGTTATATCAGGTTTTAATAAAACTATCCATATGCAATGCACTGAGTTATATCAGGTTTTAATAAAACTATCCATATGCAATGCACTGAGTTATATCAGTTTTTAATAAAACTATTTATATGCAATGCACTGAGTTATATCAGTTTTTAATAAAACTATTTATATGCAATGCACTGAGTTATATCAGTTTTTAATAAAACTATCCATACGCAATGCACTGAGTTATATCAGTTTTTAATAAAACTATCCATATGCAATGCACTGAGTTATATCAGGTTTTAATAAAACTATCCATATGCAATGCACTGAGTTATATCAGGTTTTAATAAAACTATCCATATGCAATGCACTGAGTTAGATCAGGTTTTAATAAAACTATCCATATGCAATGCACTGAGTTATATCAGTTTTTAATAAAACTATTTATATGCAATGCACTGAGTTATATCAGTTTTTAATAAAACTATTTATATGCAATGCACTGAGTTATATCAGTTTTTAATAAAACTATCCATACGCAATGCACTGAGTTATATCAGTTTTTAATAAAACTATCCATATGCAATGCACTGAGTTATATCAGGTTTTAATAAAACTATCCATATGCAATGCACTGAGTTATATCAGGTTTTAATAAAACTATCCATATGCAATGCACTGAGTTAGATCAGGTTTTAATAAAACTATCCATATGCAATGCACTGAGTTATATCAGTTTTTAATAAAACTATTTATATGCAATGCACTGAGTTATATCAGGTTTTAATAAAACTATCCATATGCAATGCACTGAGTTATATCAGGTTTTAATAAAACTATCCATATGCAATGCAGTGAGTTATATCAGGTTTTAATAAAACTATCCATATGCAATGCACTGAGTTATATCAGTTTTTAATAAAACTATTTATATGCAATGCACTGAGTTATATCAGTTTTTAATAAAACTATCCATATGCAATGCACTGAGTTATATCAGTTTTTAATAAAACTATTTATATGCAATGCACTGAGTTATATCAGGTTTTAATAAAACTATCCATATGCAATGCAGTGAGTTATATCAGGTTTTAATAAAACTATCCATATGCAATGCACTGAGTTATATCAGTTTTTAATAAAACTATTTATATGCAATGCACTGAGTTATATCAGTTTTTAATAAAACTTTTTATATGCAATGCACTGAGTTATATCAGTTTTTAATAAAACTATTTATATGCAATGCACTGAGTTATATCAGTTTTTAATAAAACTATCCATATGCAATGCACTGAGTTATATCAGTTTTTAATAAAACTATTTATATGCAATGCACTGAGTTATATCAGTTTTTAATAAAACTATTTATATGCAATGCACTGAGTTATATCAGTTTTTAATAAAACTATCCATATGCAATGCACTGAGTTATATCAGTTTTTAATAAAACTATTTATATGCAATGCACTGAGTTATATCAGGTTTTAATAAAACTAGCCATATGCAATGCAGTGAGTTATATCAGGTTTTAATAAAACTATCCATATGCAATGCACTGAGTTATATCAGTTTTTAATAAAACTATTTATATGCAATGCACTGAGTTATATCAGTTTTTAATAAAACTATTTATATGCAATGCACTGAGTTATATCAGTTTTTAATAAAACTATCCATATGCAATGCACTGAGTTATATCAGTTTTTAATAAAACTATCCATATGCAATGCACTGAGTTATATCAGGTTTTAATAAAACTATCCATATGCAATGCACTGAGTTATATCAGGTTTTAATAAAACTATCCATATGCAATGCAGTGAGTTATATCAGGTTTTAATAAAACTATCCATATGCAATGCACTGAGTTATATCAGTTTTTAATAAAACTATTTATATGCAATGCACTGAGTTATATCAGTTTTTAATAAAACTATTTATATGCAATGCACTGAGTTATATCAGTTTTTAATAAAACTATTTATATGCAATGCACTGAGTTATATCAGGTTTTAATAAAACTATCCATATGCAATGCACTGAGTTATATCAGGTTTTAATAAAACTATCCATATGCAATGCAGTGAGTTATATCAGGTTTTAATAAAACTATCCATATGCAATGCACTGAGTTATATCAGTTTTTAATAAAACTATTTATATGCAATGCACTGAGTTATATCAGTTTTTAATAAAACTATCCATATGCAATGCACTGAGTTATATCAGTTTTTAATAAAACTATTTATATGCAATGCACTGAGTTATATCAGGTTTTAATAAAACTATCCATATGCAATGCAGTGAGTTATATCAGGTTTTAATAAAACTATCCATATGCAATGCACTGAGTTATATCAGTTTTTAATAAAACTATTTATATGCAATGCACTGAGTTATATCAGTTTTTAATAAAACTATCCATATGCAATGCACTGAGTTATATCAGTTTTTAATAAAACTATTTATATGCAATGCACTGAGTTATATCAGGTTTTAATAAAACTATCCATATGCAATGCACTGAGTTATATCAGGTTTTAATAAAACTATCCATATGCAATGCACTGAGTTATATCAGGTTTTCATAAAACTACCCATATGCAATGCACTGAGTTATATCAGTGTTTAATAAAACTATCCATATGCAATGCACTGAGTTATATCAGTTTTTAATAAAACTATCCATATGCAATGCACTGAGTTATATCAGTTTTTAATAAAACTATCCATATGCAATGCACTGAGTTATATCAGGTTTTCATAAAACTATCCATATGCAATGCACTGAGTTATATCAGTTTTTAATAAAACTATCCATATGCAATGCACTGAGTTATATCAGTTTTTAATAAAACTATCCATATGCAATGCACTGAGTTATATCAGGTTTTCATAAAACTACCCATATGCAATGCACTGAGTTATATCAGTGTTTAATAAAACTATCCATATGCAATGCACTGAATTATATCAGTTTTTAATAAAACTATCCATATGCAATGCACTGAGTTATATCAGTTTTTAATAAAACTATCCATATGCAATGCACTGAGTTATATCAGTTTTTAATAAAACTATCCATATGCAATGCACTGAGTTATATCAGTTTTTAATAAAACTATCCATATGCAATGCACTGAGTTATATCAGGTTTTCATAAAACTACCCATATGCAATGCACTGAGTTATATCAGTGTTTAATAAAACTATCCATATGCAATGCACTGAGTTATATCAGTTTTTAATAAAACTATCCATATGCAATGCACTGAGTTATATCAGGTTTTCATAAAACTATCCATATGCAATGCACTGAGTTATATCAGTTTTTAATAAAACTATCCATATGCAATGCACTGAGTTATATCAGTTTTTAATAAAACTATCCATATGCAATGCACTGAGTTATATCAGGTTTTCATAAAACTACCCATATGCAATGCACTGAGTTATATCAGTGTTTAATAAAACTATCCATATGCAATGCACTGAGTTATATCAGTTTTTAATAAAACTATCCATATGCAATGCAGTGAGTTATATCAGGTTTTAATAAAACTATCCATATGCAATGCAGTGAGTTATATCAGGTTTTAATAAAACTATCCATATGCAATGCACTGAGTTATATCAGTTTTTAATAAAACTATCCATATGCAATGCACTGAGTTATATCAGGTTTTCATAAAACTACCCATATGCAATGCACTGAGTTATATCAGTGTTTAATAAAACTATCCATATGCAATGCACTGAGTTATATCAGGTTTTAATAAAACTATCCATATGCAATGCAGTGAGTTATATCAGGTTTTAATAAAACTATCCATATGCAATGCACTGAGTTATATCAGTTTTTAATAAAACTATTTATATGCAATGCACTGAGTTATATCAGTTTTTAATAAAACTATCCATATGCAATGCACTGAGTTATATCAGTTTTTAATAAAACTATTTATATGCAATGCACTGAGTTATATCAGGTTTTAATAAAACTATCCATATGCAATGCAGTGAGTTATATCAGGTTTTAATAAAACTATCCATATGCAATGCACTGAGTTATATCAGTTTTTAATAAAACTATTTATATGCAATGCACTGAGTTATATCAGGTTTTAATAAAACTATCCATATGCAATGCACTGAGTTATATCAGGTTTTAATAAAACTATCCATATGCAATGCACTGAGTTATATCAGTTTTTAATAAAACTATTTATATGCAATGCACTGAGTTATATCAGTTTTTAATAAAACTATTTATATGCAATGCACTGAGTTATATCAGTTTTTAATAAAACTATCCATACGCAATGCACTGAGTTATATCAGTTTTTAATAAAACTATCCATATGCAATGCACTGAGTTATATCAGGTTTTAATAAAACTATCCATATGCAATGCACTGAGTTATATCAGGTTTTAATAAAACTATCCATATGCAATGCACTGAGTTAGATCAGGTTTTAATAAAACTATCCATATGCAATGCACTGAGTTATATCAGTTTTTAATAAAACTATTTATATGCAATGCACTGAGTTATATCAGTTTTTAATAAAACTATTTATATGCAATGCACTGAGTTATATCACTTTTTAATAAAACTATCCATATGCAATGCACTGAGTTATATCAGGTTTTAATAAAACTATCCATATGCAATGCACTGAGTTATATCAGGTTTTAATAAAACTATCCATATGCAATGCAGTGAGTTATATCAGGTTTTAATAAAACTATCCATATGCAATGCACTGAGTTATATCAGTTTTTAATAAAACTATTTATATGCAATGCACTGAGTTATATCAGTTTTTAATAAAACTATCCATATGCAATGCACTGAGTTATATCAGTTTTTAATAAAACTATTTATATGCAATGCACTGAGTTATATCAGGTTTTAATAAAACTATCCATATGCAATGCAGTGAGTTATATCAGGTTTTAATAAAACTATCCATATGCAATGCACTGAGTTATATCAGTTTTTAATAAAACTATTTATATGCAATGCACTGAGTTATATCAGGTTTTAATAAAACTATCCATATGCAATGCACTGAGTTATATCAGTTTTTAATAAAACTTTTTATATGCAATGCACTGAGTTATATCAGTTTTTAATAAAACTATTTATATGCAATGCACTGAGTTATATCAGTTTTTAATAAAACTATCCATATGCAATGCACTGAGTTATATCAGTTTTTAATAAAACTATTTATATGCAATGCACTGAGTTATATCAGTTTTTAATAAAACTATTTATATGCAATGCACTGAGTTATATCAGTTTTTAATAAAACTATCCATATGCAATGCACTGAGTTATATCAGTTTTTAATAAAACTATTTATATGCAATGCACTGAGTTATATCAGGTTTTAATAAAACTAGCCATATGCAATGCAGTGAGTTATATCAGGTTTTAATAAAACTATCCATATGCAATGCACTGAGTTATATCAGTTTTTAATAAAACTATTTATATGCAATGCACTGAGTTATATCAGTTTTTAATAAAACTATTTATATGCAATGCACTGAGTTATATCAGTTTTTAATAAAACTATCCATATGCAATGCACTGAGTTATATCAGTTTTTAATAAAACTATCCATATGCAATGCACTGAGTTATATCAGGTTTTAATAAAACTATCCATATGCAATGCACTGAGTTATATCAGGTTTTAATAAAACTATCCATATGCAATGCAGTGAGTTATATCAGGTTTTAATAAAACTATCCATATGCAATGCACTGAGTTATATCAGTTTTTAATAAAACTATTTATATGCAATGCACTGAGTTATATCAGTTTTTAATAAAACTATTTATATGCAATGCACTGAGTTATATCAGTTTTTAATAAAACTATTTATATGCAATGCACTGAGTTATATCAGGTTTTAATAAAACTATCCATATGCAATGCACTGAGTTATATCAGGTTTTAATAAAACTATCCATATGCAATGCAGTGAGTTATATCAGGTTTTAATAAAACTATCCATATGCAATGCACTGAGTTATATCAGTTTTTAATAAAACTATTTATATGCAATGCACTGAGTTATATCAGTTTTTAATAAAACTATCCATATGCAATGCACTGAGTTATATCAGTTTTTAATAAAACTATTTATATGCAATGCACTGAGTTATATCAGGTTTTAATAAAACTATCCATATGCAATGCAGTGAGTTATATCAGGTTTTAATAAAACTATCCATATGCAATGCACTGAGTTATATCAGTTTTTAATAAAACTATTTATATGCAATGCACTGAGTTATATCAGTTTTTAATAAAACTATCCATATGCAATGCACTGAGTTATATCAGTTTTTAATAAAACTATTTATATGCAATGCACTGAGTTATATCAGGTTTTAATAAAACTATCCATATGCAATGCACTGAGTTATATCAGGTTTTAATAAAACTATCCATATGCAATGCACTGAGTTATATCAGGTTTTCATAAAACTACCCATATGCAATGCACTGAGTTATATCAGTGTTTAATAAAACTATCCATATGCAATGCACTGAGTTATATCAGTTTTTAATAAAACTATCCATATGCAATGCACTGAGTTATATCAGTTTTTAATAAAACTATCCATATGCAATGCACTGAGTTATATCAGGTTTTCATAAAACTATCCATATGCAATGCACTGAGTTATATCAGTTTTTAATAAAACTATCCATATGCAATGCACTGAGTTATATCAGTTTTTAATAAAACTATCCATATGCAATGCACTGAGTTATATCAGGTTTTCATAAAACTACCCATATGCAATGCACTGAGTTATATCAGTGTTTAATAAAACTATCCATATGCAATGCACTGAATTATATCAGTTTTTAATAAAACTATCCATATGCAATGCACTGAGTTATATCAGTTTTTAATAAAACTATCCATATGCAATGCACTGAGTTATATCAGTTTTTAATAAAACTATCCATATGCAATGCACTGAGTTATATCAGTTTTTAATAAAACTATCCATATGCAATGCACTGAGTTATATCAGGTTTTCATAAAACTACCCATATGCAATGCACTGAGTTATATCAGTGTTTAATAAAACTATCCATATGCAATGCACTGAGTTATATCAGTTTTTAATAAAACTATCCATATGCAATGCACTGAGTTATATCAGTTTTTAATAAAACTATCCATATGCAATGCACTGAGTTATATCAGTTTTTAATAAAACTATCCATATGCAATGCACTGAGTTATATCAGTTTTTAATAAAACTATCCATATGCAATGCACTGAGTTATATCAGGTTTTCATAAAACTACCCATATGCAATGCACTGAGTTATATCAGTGTTTAATAAAACTATCCATATGCAATGCACTGAGTTATATCAGTTTTTAATAAAACTATCCATATGCAATGCAGTGAGTTATATCAGGTTTTAATAAAACTATCCATATGCAATGCAGTGAGTTATATCAGGTTTTAATAAAACTATCCATATGCAATGCACTGAGTTATATCAGTTTTTAATAAAACTATCCATATGCAATGCACTGAGTTATATCAGTTTTTAATAAAACTATTTATATGCAATGCAGTGAGTTATATCAGGTTTTAATAAAACTATCCATATGCAATGCACTGAGTTGTATCAGTTTTTACTAAAACTATCCATATGCAATGCACTGAGTTATATCAGTTTTTAATAAAACTATCCATATGCAAAGCACTGAGTTATATCAGTTTTTAATAAAACTATCCATATGCAATGCAGTGAGTGATATCAGTTTTTAATAAAACTATCCATACGCAATGCAGTGAGGTATATCAGTTTTTAATAAAACTATCCATATGCAATGCACTGAGTTATATCAGGTTTTAATAAAACTATCCATATGCAATGCACTGAGTTATATCAGGTTTTAATAAAACTATCCATATGCAATGCAGAGAGTTATATCAGTTTTTAATAAAACTATCCATATGCAATGCACTGAGTTATATCAGGTTTTAATAAAACTATCCATATGCAATGCACTGAGTTATATCAGTTTTTAATAAAACTATCCATATGCAATGCAGTGAGTTATATCAGGTTTTAATAAAACTATCCATATGCAATGCAGTGAGTTATATCAGGTTTTAATAAAACTATCCATATGCAATGCACTGAGTTATATCAGTTTTTCATAAAACTATCCATATGCAATGCACTGAGTTATATCAGTTTTTAATAAAACTATGCATATGCAATGCACTGAGTTATATCAGGTTTTAATAAAACTATCCATATGCAATGCACTGAGTTATATCAGGTTTTAATAAAACTATCCATATGCAATGCAGTGAGTTATATCAGGTTTTAATAAAACTATCCATATGCAATGCACTGAGTTATATCAGTTTTTAATAAAACTATCCATATGCAATGCAGTGAGTTATATCAGGTTTTAATAAAACTATCCATATGCAATGCACTGAGTTATAGCAGTTTTTAATAAAACTATCCATATGCAATGCACTGAGTTATATCAGTTTTTAATAAAACTATCCATATGCAATGCACTGAGTTATATCAGGTTTTCATAAAACTATCCATATACAATGCACTGAGTTATATCAGGTTTTAATAAAACTATCCATATGCAATGCACTGAGTTATATCAGGTTTTAATAAAACTATCCATATGCAATACACTGAGTTAAATCAGGTTTTAATAAAACTATCCATATGCAATGCACTGAGTTATATCAGTTTTTAATAAAACTATCCATATGCAATGCACTGAGTTATATCAGTTTTTAATAAAACTATCCATATGCAATGCACTGAGTTATATCAGTTTTTAATAAAACTATCCATATGCAATGCAGTGAGTTATATCAGGTTTTAATAAAACTATCCATATGCAATGCACTGTGTTATAGCAGTTTTTAATAAAACTATCCATATGCAATGCACTGAGTTATATCAGTTTTTAACAAAACTATCCATATGCAATGCACTGAGTTATATCAGGTTTTCATAAAACTATCCATATGCAATGCAGTGAGTTATAGCAGTTTTTAATAAAACTATCCATATGCAATGCACTGAGTTATATCAGGTTTTAATAAAACTATCCATATGCAATGCACTGAGTTATATCAGTTTTTAATAAAACTATCCATATGCAATGCACTGAGTTATATCAGTTTTTAATAAAACTATCCATATGCAATGCACTGAGTTATATCAGGTTTTAATAAAACTATCCATATGCAATGCAGTGAGTTATAGCAGTTTTTAATAAAACTATCCATATGCAATGCACTGAGTTATATCAGTTTTTAATAAAACTATCCATATGCAATGCACTGAGTTATATCAGGTTTTCATAAAACTATCCATATGCAATGCACTGAGTTATATCAGGTTTTAATAAAACTATCCATATGCAATGCACTGAGTTATATCAGGTTTTAATAAAACTATCCATATGCAATACACTGAGTTAAATCAGGTTTTAATAAAACTATCCATATGCAATGCACTGAGTTATATCAGTTTTTAATAAAACTATCCATATGCAATGCAGTGAGTTATATCAGGTTTTAATAAAACTATCCATATGCAATGCAGTGAGTTATATCAGGTTTTAATAAAACTATCCATATGCAATGCACTGAGTTATATCAGTTTTTAATAAAACTATCCATATGCAATGCACTGAGTTATATCAGTTTTTAATAAAACTATTTATATGCAATGCAGTGAGTTATATCAGGTTTTAATAAAACTATCCATATGCAATGCACTGAGTTGTATCAGTTTTTACTAAAACTATCCATATGCAATGCACTGAGTTATATCAGTTTTTAATAAAACTATCCATATGCAAAGCACTGAGTTATATCAGTTTTTAATAAAACTATCCATATGCAATGCAGTGAGTGATATCAGTTTTTAATAAAACTATCCATACGCAATGCAGTGAGTTATATCAGTTTTTAATAAAACTATCCATATGCAATGCACTGAGTTATATCAGGTTTTAATAAAACTATCCATATGCAATGCACTGAGTTATATCAGGTTTTAATAAAACTATCCATATGCAATGCAGAGAGTTATATCAGTTTTTAATAAAACTATCCATATGCAATGCACTGAGTTATATCAGGTTTTAATAAAACTATCCATATGCAATGCACTGAGTTATATCAGTTTTTAATAAAACTATCCATATGCAATGCAGTGAGTTATATCAGGTTTTAATAAAACTATCCATATGCAATGCAGTGAGTTATATCAGGTTTTAATAAAACTATCCATATGCAATGCACTGAGTTATATCAGTTTTTCATAAAACTATCCATATGCAATGCACTGAGTTATATCAGTTTTTAATAAAACTATGCATATGCAATGCACTGAGTTATATCAGGTTTTAATAAAACTATCCATATGCAATGCACTGAGTTATATCAGGTTTTAATAAAACTATCCATATGCAATGCAGTGAGTTATATCAGGTTTTAATAAAACTATCCATATGCAATGCACTGAGTTATATCAGTTTTTAATAAAACTATCCATATGCAATGCAGTGAGTTATATCAGGTTTTAATAAAACTATCCATATGCAATGCACTGAGTTATAGCAGTTTTTAATAAAACTATCCATATGCAATGCACTGAGTTATATCAGTTTTTAATAAAACTATCCATATGCAATGCACTGAGTTATATCAGTTTTTAATAAAACTATCCATATGCAATGCACTGAGTTATATCAGGTTTTAATAAAACTATCCATATGCAATGCACTGAGTTATATCAGGTTTTAATAAAACTATCCATATGCAATGCAGTGAGTTATATCAGGTTTTAATAAAACTATCCATATGCAATGCACTGAGTTATATCAGTTTTTAATAAAACTATCCATATGCAATGCAGTGAGTTATATCAGGTTTTAATAAAACTATCCATATGCAATGCACTGAGTTATAGCAGTTTTTAATAAAACTATCCATATGCAATGCACTGAGTTATATCAGTTTTTAATAAAACTATCCATATGCAATGCACTGAGTTATATCAGGTTTTCATAAAACTATCCATATACAATGCACTGAGTTATATCAGGTTTTAATAAAACTATCCATATGCAATGCACTGAGTTATATCAGGTTTTAATAAAACTATCCATATGCAATACACTGAGTTAAATCAGGTTTTAATAAAACTATCCATATGCAATGCACTGAGTTATATCAGTTTTTAATAAAACTATCCATATGCAATGCACTGAGTTATATCAGTTTTTAATAAAACTATCCATATGCAATGCACTGAGTTATATCAGTTTTTAATAAAACTATCCATATGCAATGCAGTGAGTTATATCAGGTTTTAATAAAACTATCCATATGCAATGCACTGTGTTATAGCAGTTTTTAATAAAACTATCCATATGCAATGCACTGAGTTATATCAGTTTTTAACAAAACTATCCATATGCAATGCACTGAGTTATATCAGGTTTTCATAAAACTATCCATATGCAATGCAGTGAGTTATAGCAGTTTTTAATAAAACTATCCATATGCAATGCACTGAGTTATATCAGGTTTTAATAAAACTATCCATATGCAATGCACTGAGTTATATCAGTTTTTAATAAAACTATCCATATGCAATGCACTGAGTTATATCAGTTTTTAATAAAACTATCCATATGCAATGCACTGAGTTATATCAGGTTTTAATAAAACTATCCATATGCAATGCAGTGAGTTATAGCAGTTTTTAATAAAACTATCCATATGCAATGCACTGAGTTATATCAGTTTTTAATAAAACTATCCATATGCAATGCACTGAGTTATATCAGGTTTTCATAAAACTATCCATATGCAATGCACTGAGTTATATCAGGTTTTAATAAAACTATCCATATGCAATGCACTGAGTTATATCAGGTTTTAATAAAACTATCCATATGCAATACACTGAGTTAAATCAGGTTTTAATAAAACTATCCATATGCAATGCACTGAGTTATATCAGTTTTTAATAAAACTATCCATATGCAATGCAGTGAGTTATATCAGGTTTTAATAAAACTATCCATATGCAATGCAGTGAGTTATATCAGGTTTTAATAAAACTATCCATATGCAATGCACTGAGTTATATCAGTTTTTAATAAAACTATCCATATGCAATGCACTGAGTTATATCAGTTTTTAATAAAACTATTTATATGCAATGCAGTGAGTTATATCAGGTTTTAATAAAACTATCCATATGCAATGCACTGAGTTGTATCAGTTTTTACTAAAACTATCCATATGCAATGCACTGAGTTATATCAGTTTTTAATAAAACTATCCATATGCAAAGCACTGAGTTATATCAGTTTTTAATAAAACTATCCATATGCAATGCAGTGAGTGATATCAGTTTTTAATAAAACTATCCATACGCAATGCAGTGAGTTATATCAGTTTTTAATAAAACTATCCATATGCAATGCACTGAGTTATATCAGGTTTTAATAAAACTATCCATATGCAATGCACTGAGTTATATCAGGTTTTAATAAAACTATCCATATGCAATGCAGAGAGTTATATCAGTTTTTAATAAAACTATCCATATGCAATGCACTGAGTTATATCAGGTTTTAATAAAACTATCCATATGCAATGCACTGAGTTATATCAGTTTTTAATAAAACTATCCATATGCAATGCAGTGAGTTATATCAGGTTTTAATAAAACTATCCATATGCAATGCAGTGAGTTATATCAGGTTTTAATAAAACTATCCATATGCAATGCACTGAGTTATATCAGTTTTTCATAAAACTATCCATATGCAATGCACTGAGTTATATCAGTTTTTAATAAAACTATGCATATGCAATGCACTGAGTTATATCAGGTTTTAATAAAACTATCCATATGCAATGCACTGAGTTATATCAGGTTTTAATAAAACTATCCATATGCAATGCAGTGAGTTATATCAGGTTTTAATAAAACTATCCATATGCAATGCACTGAGTTATATCAGTTTTTAATAAAACTATCCATATGCAATGCAGTGAGTTATATCAGGTTTTAATAAAACTATCCATATGCAATGCACTGAGTTATAGCAGTTTTTAATAAAACTATCCATATGCAATGCACTGAGTTATATCAGTTTTTAATAAAACTATCCATATGCAATGCACTGAGTTATATCAGGTTTTCATAAAACTATCCATATGCAATGCACTGAGTTATATCAGGTTTTAATAAAACTATCCATATGCAATGCACTGAGTTATATCAGGTTTTAATAAAACTATCCATATGCAATACACTGAGTTAAATCAGGTTTTAATAAAACTATCCATATGCAATGCACTGAGTTATATCAGTTTTTAATAAAACTATCCATATGCAATGCACTGAGTTATATCAGTTTTTAATAAAACTATCCATATGCAATGCACTGAGTTATATCAGTTTTTAATAAAACTATCCATATGCAATGCAGTGAGTTATATCAGGTTTTAATAAAACTATCCATATGCAATGCACTGTGTTATAGCAGTTTTTAATAAAACTATCCATATGCAATGCACTGAGTTATATCAGTTTTTAACAAAACTATCCATATGCAATAAACTGAGTTATATCAGGTTTTCATAAAACTATCCATATGCAATGCACTGAGTTATATCAGTTTTTAATAAAACTATCCATATGCAATGCACTGAGTTATATCAGGTTTTAATAAAACTATCCATATGCAATGCACTGAGTTATATCAGGTTTTAATAAAACTATCCATATGCAATGCACTGAGTTATATCAGTTTTTAATAAAACTATCCATATGCAATGCACTGAGTTATATCAGTTTTTAATAAAACTATCCATATGCAATGCACTGAGTTATATCAGTTTTTAATAAAACTATCCATATGCAATGCACTGAGTTATATCAGTTTTTAATAAAACTATCCATATGCAATGCACTGAGTTATATCAGTTTTTAATAAAACTATCCATATGCAATGCAGTGAGTTATATCAGGTTTTAATAAAACTATCCATATGCAATGCACTGAGTTATATCAGTTTTTAATAAAACTATCCATACGCAATGCAGTGAGTTATATCAGTTTTTAATAAAACTATCCATATGCAATGCACTGAGTTATATCAGTTTTTAATAAAACTATTTATATGCAATGCAGTGAGTTATATCAGGTTTTAATAAAACTATCCATATGCAATGCACTGAGTTGTATCAGTTTTTACTAAAACTATCCATATGCAATGCACTGAGTTATATCAGTTTTTAATAAAACTATCCATATGCAAAGCACTGAGTTATATCAGTTTTTAATAAAACTATCCATATGCAATGCAGTGAGTGATATCAGTTTTTAATAAAACTATCCATACGCAATGCAGTGAGTTATATCAGTTTTTAATAAAACTATCCATATGCAATGCACTGAGTTATATCAGGTTTTAATAAAACTATCCATATGCAATGCACTGAGTTATATCAGGTTTTAATAAAACTATCCATATGCAATGCAGAGAGTTATATCAGTTTTTAATAAAACTATCCATATGCAATGCACTGAGTTATATCAGGTTTTAATAAAACTATCCATATGCAATGCACTGAGTTATATCAGTTTTTAATAAAACTATCCATATGCAATGCAGTGAGTTATATCAGGTTTTAATAAAACTATCCATATGCAATGCAGTGAGTTATATCAGGTTTTAATAAAACTATCCATATGCAATGCACTGAGTTATATCAGTTTTTCATAAAACTATCCATATGCAATGCACTGAGTTATATCAGTTTTTAATAAAACTATGCATATGCAATGCACTGAGTTATATCAGGTTTTAATAAAACTATCCATATGCAATGCACTGAGTTATATCAGGTTTTAATAAAACTATCCATATGCAATGCAGTGAGTTATATCAGGTTTTAATAAAACTATCCATATGCAATGCACTGAGTTATATCAGTTTTTAATAAAACTATCCATATGCAATGCAGTGAGTTATATCAGGTTTTAATAAAACTATCCATATGCAATGCACTGAGTTATAGCAGTTTTTAATAAAACTATCCATATGCAATGCACTGAGTTATATCAGTTTTTAATAAAACTATCCATATGCAATGCACTGAGTTATATCAGGTTTTCATAAAACTATCCATATGCAATGCACTGAGTTATATCAGGTTTTAATAAAACTATCCATATGCAATGCACTGAGTTATATCAGGTTTTAATAAAACTATCCATATGCAATACACTGAGTTAAATCAGGTTTTAATAAAACTATCCATATGCAATGCACTGAGTTATATCAGTTTTTAATAAAACTATCCATATGCAATGCACTGAGTTATATCAGTTTTTAATAAAACTATCCATATGCAATGCACTGAGTTATATCAGTTTTTAATAAAACTATCCATATGCAATGCAGTGAGTTATATCAGGTTTTAATAAAACTATCCATATGCAATGCACTGTGTTATAGCAGTTTTTAATAAAACTATCCATATGCAATGCACTGAGTTATATCAGTTTTTAACAAAACTATCCATATGCAATGCACTGAGTTATATCAGGTTTTCATAAAACTATCCATATGCAATGCACTGAGTTATATCAGTTTTTAATAAAACTATCCATATGCAATGCACTGAGTTATATCAGGTTTTAATAAAACTATCCATATGCAATGCACTGAGTTATATCAGGTTTTAATAAAACTATCCATATGCAATGCACTGAGTTATATCAGTTTTTAATAAAACTATCCATATGCAATGCACTGAGTTATATCAGTTTTTAATAAAACTATCCATATGCAATGCACTGAGTTATATCAGTTTTTAATAAAACTATCCATATGCAATGCACTGAGTTATATCAGTTTTTAATAAAACTATCCATATGCAATGCACTGAGTTATATCAGTTTTTAATAAAACTATCCATATGCAATGCAGTGAGTTATATCAGGTTTTAATAAAACTATCCATATGCAATGCAGTGAGTTATATCAGGTTTTAATAAAACTATCCATATGCAATGCACTGAGTTATATCAGTTTTTCATAAAACTATCCATATGCAATGCACTGAGTTATATCAGTTTTTAATAAAACTATGCATATGCAATGCACTGAGTTATATCAGGTTTTAATAAAACTATCCATATGCAATGCACTGAGTTATATCAGGTTTTAATAAAACTATCCATATGCAATGCAGTGAGTTATATCAGGTTTTAATAAAACTATCCATATGCAATGCACTGAGTTATATCAGTTTTTAATAAAACTATCCATATGCAATGCAGTGAGTTATATCAGGTTTTAATAAAACTATCCATATGCAATGCACTGAGTTATAGCAGTTTTTAATAAAACTATCCATATGCAATGCACTGAGTTATATCAGTTTTTAATAAAACTATCCATATGCAATGCACTGAGTTATATCAGGTTTTCATAAAACTATCCATATGCAATGCACTGAGTTATATCAGGTTTTAATAAAACTATCCATATGCAATGCACTGAGTTATATCAGGTTTTAATAAAACTATCTATATGCAATACACTGAGTTAAATCAGGTTTTAATAAAACTATCCATATGCAATGCACTGAGTTATATCAGTTTTTAATAAAACTATCCATATGCAATGCACTGAGTTATATCAGTTTTTAATAAAACTATCCATATGCAATGCACTGAGTTATATCAGTTTTTAATAAAACTATCCATATGCAATGCAGTGAGTTATATCAGGTTTTAATAAAACTATCCATATGCAATGCACTGTGTTATAGCAGTTTTTAATAAAACTATCCATATGCAATGCACTGAGTTATATCAGTTTTTAACAAAACTATCCATATGCAATGCACTGAGTTATATCAGGTTTTCATAAAACTATCCATATGCAATGCACTGAGTTATATCAGTTTTTAATAAAACTATCCATATGCAATGCACTGAGTTATATCAGGTTTTAATAAAACTATCCATATGCAATGCACTGAGTTATATCAGGTTTTAATAAAACTATCCATATGCAATGCACTGAGTTATATCAGTTTTTAATAAAACTATCCATATGCAATGCACTGAGTTATATCAGTTTTTAATAAAACTATCCATATGCAATGCACTGAGTTATATCAGTTTTTAATAAAACTATCCATATGCAATGCACTGAGTTATATCAGTTTTTAATAAAACTATCCATATGCAATGCACTGAGTTATATCAGTTTTTAATAAAACTATCCATATGCAATGCAGTGAGTTATATCAGGTTTTAATAAAACTATCCATATGCAATGCACTGAGTTATATCAGTTTTTAATAAAACTATCCATACGCAATGCAGTGAGTTATATCAGTTTTTAATAAAACTATCCATATGCAATGCACTGAGTTATATCAGGTTTTAATAAAACTATCCATATGCAATGCACTGAGTTATATCAGGTTTTAATAAAACTATCCATATGCAATGCACTGTGTTATAGCAGTTTTTAATAAAACTATCCATATGCAATGCACTGAGTTATATCAGTTTTTAATAAAACTATCCATATGCAATGCACTGAGTTATATCAGGTTTTCATAAAACTATCCATATGCAATGCACTGAGTTATATCAGTTTTTAATAAAACTATCCATATGCAATGCACTGAGTTATATCAGGTTTTAATAAAACTATCCATATGCAATGCACTGAGTTATATCAGGTTTTAATAAAACTATCCATATGCAATGCACTGAGTTATATCAGTTTTTAATAAAACTATCCATATGCAATGCACTGAGTTATATCAGTTTTTAATAAAACTATCCATATGCAATGCACTGAGTTATATCAGTTTTTAATAAAACTATCCATATGCAATGCACTGAGTTATATCAGTTTTTAATAAAACTATCCATATGCAATGCACTGAGTTATATCAGTTTTTAATAAAACTATCCATATGCAATGCAGTGAGTTATATCAGGTTTTAATAAAACTATCCATATGCAATGCAGTGAGTTATATCAGGTTTTAATAAAACTATCCATATGCAATGCAGTGAGTTATATCAGGTTTTACTAAAACTATCCATATGCAATGCAGTGAGTTATATCAGGTTTTATTAAAACTATCCATATGCAATGCACTGAGTTATATCAGTTTTTAATAAAACTATCCATATGCAATGCACTGAGTTATATCAGTTTTTAATAAAACTATCCATATGCAATGCACTGAGTTATATCAGGTTTTCATAGAAACTATCCATATGTAATGCACTGAGTTATATCAGTTTTTAATAAAACTATCCATATGCAATGAACTGAGTTATATCAGCTTTTAATAAAACTATCCATATGCAATGCACTGAGTTATATCAGGTTTTAATAAAACTATCCATATGCAATGCACTGAGTTATATCAGTTTTTAATAAAACTATCCAGATGCAATGCACTGAGTTATATCAGTTTTTAATAAAACTATCCATATGCGATCCACTGAGTTATATCAGGTTTTCATAAAACTATCCATATGCAATGCACTGAGTTATATCAGTGTTTAATAAAACTATCCGTATGCAATGCACTGAGTTATATCAGTTTTTAATAAAACTATCCATATGCAATGCACTGAGTTATATCAGTTTTTAATAAAACTATCCATACGCAATGCAGTGAGTTATATCAGTTTTTAATAAAACTATCCATATGCAATGCACTGAGTTATATCAGTTTTTAATAAAACTATCCCTATGCAATGCACTGAGTTATATCAGTTTTTAATAAAACTATTTATATGCAAAGCACTGAGTTATATCAGTTTTTAATAAAACTATCCATATGCAATGCACTGAGTTATATCAGGTTTTAATAAAACTATCCATATGCAATGCAGTGAGTTATATCAGGTTTTAATAAAACTATCCATATGCAATGCACTGAGTTGTATCAGTTTTTACTAAAACTATCCATATGCAATGCACTGAGTTATATCAGTTTTTAATAAAACTATCCATATGCAAAGCACTGAGTTATATCAGTTTTTAATAAAACTATCCATATGCAATGCAATGAGTGATATCAGTTTTTAATAAAACTATCCATACGCAATGCAGTGAGTTATATCAGTTTTTAATAAAACTATCCATATGCAATGCACTGAGTTATATCAGGTTTTAATAAAACTATCCATATGCAATGCACTGAGTTATATCAGGTTTTAATAAAACTATCCATATGCAATGCAGTGAGTTATATCAGTTTTTAATAAAACTATCCATATGCAATGCACTGAGTTATATCAGTTTTTAATAAAACTATCCATATGCAATGCACTGAGTTAGATCAGTTTTTAATAAAACTATCCATATGCAATGCACTGAGTTATATCAGTTTTTAATAAAACTATCCATATGCAATGCAGTGAGTTATATCAGGTTTTAATAAAACTATCCATATGCAATGCAGTGAGTTATATCAGGTTTTAATAAAACTATCCATATGCAATGCAGTGAGTTATATCAGGTTTTAATAAAACTATCCATATGCAATGCAGTGAGTTATATCAGGTTTTAATAAAACTATCCATATGCAATGCACTGAGTTATATCAGTTTTTAATAAAACTATCCATATGCAATGCAGTGAGTTATATCAGGTTTTAATAAAACTATCCATATGCAATGCACTGAGTTATAGCAGTTTTTAATAAAACTATCCATATGCAATGCACTGAGTTATATCAGTTTTTAATAAAACTATCCATATGCACTGCACTGACTTATATCCGGTTTTCATAAAACTATCCATATGCAATGCACTGAGTTATAACAGTTTTTAATAAAACTATCCATATGCAATGCACTGAGTTATATCAGGTTTTAATAAAACTATCCATAGGCAATGCACTGAGTTATATCAGGTTTTAATAAAACTATCCATATGCAATGCACTGAGTTATATCAGTTTTAAATAAAACTATCCATATGCAAGGCAGTGAGTTATATCAGTTTTAAATAAAACTATCCATATGCAATGCACTGAGTTATATCAGCTTTAAATAAAACTATCCATATGCAATGCAGTGAGTTATATCAGGTTTTAATAAAACTATCCATATGCAATGCACTGAGTTATAGCAGTTTTTAATAAAACTATCCATATGCAATGCACTGAGTTATATCAGGTTTTCATAAAACTATCCATATGCAATGCACTGAGTTATATCAGGTTTTAATAAAACTATCCATATGCAATGCAGTGAGTTATATCAGGTTTTAATAAAACTATCCATATGCAATGCAGTGAGTTATATCAGGTTTTAATAAAACTATCCATATGCAATGCACTGAGTTATATCAGTTTTTAATAAAACTATCCATATGCAATGCACTGAGTTATATCAGTTTTTAATAAAACTATCCATATGCAATGCACTGAGTTATATCAGGTTTTCATAAAACTATCCATATGCAATGCACTGAGTTATATCAGTTTTTAATAAAACTATCCATATGCAATGCACTGAGTTATATCAGGTTTTAATAAAACTATCCATATGCAATGAACTGAGTTATATCAGCTTTTAATAAAACTATCCATATGCAATGCACTGAGTTATATCAGGTTTTAATAAAACTATCCATATGCAATGCACTGAGTTATATCAGTTTTTAATAAAACTATCCAGATGCAATGCACTGAGTTATATCAGTTTTTAATAAAACTATCAATATGCGATCCACTGAGTTATATCAGGTTTTCATAAAACTATCCATATGCAATGCACTGAGTTATATCAGTGTTTAATAAAACTATCCGTATGCAATGCACTGAGTTATATCAGTTTTTAATAAAACTATCCATATGCAATGCAGTGAGTTATATCAGGTTTTAATAAAACTATCCATATGCAATGCACTGAGTTATATCAGTTTTTCATAAAACTATCCATATGCAATGCACTGAGTTATATCAGTTTTTAATAAAACTATCCCTATGCAATGCACTGAGTTATATCAGTTTTTAATAAAACTATTTATATGCAAAGCACTGAGTTATATCAGTTTTTAATAAAACTATCCATATGCAATGCACTGAGTTATATCAGGTTTTAATAAAACTATCCATATGCAATGCAGTGAGTTATATCAGGTTTTAATAAAACTATCCATATGCAATGCACTGAGTTGTATCAGTTTTTACTAAAACTATCCATATGCAATGCACTGAGTTATATCAGTTTTTAATAAAACTATCCATATGCAAAGCACTGAGTTATATCAGTTTTTAATAAAACTATCCATATGCAATGCAGTGAGTGATATCAGTTTTTAATAAAACTATCCATACGCAATGCAGTGAGTTATATCAGTTTTTAATAAAACTATCCACATGCAATGCACTGAGTTATATCAGGTTTTAATAAAACTATCCATATGCAATGCACTGAGTTATATCAGGTTTTAATAAAACTATCCATATGCAATGCAGTGAGTTATATCAGTTTTTAATAAAACTATCCATATGCAATGCACTGAGTTATATCAGTTTTTAATAAAACTATCCATATGCAATGCACTGAGTTAGATCAGTTTTTAATAAAACTATCCATATGCAATGCACTGAGTTATATCAGTTTTTAATAAAACTATCCATATGCAATGCAGTGAGTTATATCAGGTTTTAATAAAACTATCCATATGCAATGCAGTGAGTTATATCAGGTTTTAATAAAACTATCCATATGCAATGCAGAGAGTTATATCAGGTTTTAATAAAACTATCCATATGCAATGCAGTGAGTTATATCAGGTTTTAATAAAACTATCCATATGCAATGCACTGAGTTATATCAGTTTTTAATAAAACTATCCATATGCAATGCAGTGAGTTATATCAGGTTTTAATAAAACTATCCATATGCAATGCACTGAGTTATAGCAGTTTTTAATAAAACTATCCATATGCAATGCACTGAGTTATATCAGTTTTTAATAAAACTATCCATATGCAATGCACTGACTTATATCCGGTTTTCATAAAACTATCCATATGCAATGCACTGAGTTATATCAGTTTTTAATAAAACTATCCATATGCAATGCACTGAGTTATATCAGGTTTTAATAAAACTATCCATAGGCAATGCACTGAGTTATATCAGGTTTTAATAAAACTATCCATATGCAATGCACTGAGTTATATCAGTTTTTAATAAAACTATCCATATGCAATGCACTGAGTTATATCAGTTTTTAATAAAACTATCCATATGCAATGCACTGAGTTATATCAGTTTTTAATAAAACTATCCATATGCAATGCAGTGAGTTATATCAGGTTTTAATAAAACTATCCATATGCAATGCACTGAGTTATAGCAGTTTTTAATAAAACTATCCATATGCAATGCACTGAGTTATATCAGGTTTTCATAAAACTATCCATATGCAATGCACTGAGTTATATCAGGTTTTAATAAAACTATCCATATGCAATGCAGTGAGTTATATCAGGTTTTAATAAAACTATCCATATGCAATGCAGTGAGTTATATCAGGTTTTAATAAAACTATCCATATGCAATGCACTGAGTTATATCAGTTTTTAATAAAACTATCCATATGCAATGCACTGATTTATATCAGTTTTTAATAAAACTATCCATATGCAATGCACTGAGTTATATCAGGTTTTCATAAAACTATCCATATGCAATGCACTGAGTTATATCAGTTTTTAATAAAACTATCCATATGCAATGCACTGAGTTATATCAGGTTTTAATAAAACTATCCATATGCAATGCACTGAGTTATATCAGGTTTTAATAAAACTATCCATATGCAATGCACTGAGTTATATCAGTTTTTAACAAAACTATCCATATGCAATGCACTGAGTTATATCAGTTTTTAATAAAACTATCCATATGCAATGCACTGAGTTATATCAGTTTTTAATAAAACTATCCATATGCAATGCAGTGAGTTATATCAGGTTTTAATAAAACTATCCATATGCAATGCACTGAGTTATATCAGTTTTTAATAAAACTATCCATATGCAATGCAGTGAGTTATATCAGGTTTTAATAAAACTATCCATATGCAATGCAGTGAGTTATATCAGGTTTTAATAAAACTATCCATATGCAATGCAGTGAGTTATATCAGGTTTTAATAAAACTATCCATATGCAATGCACTGAGTTATATCAGTTTTTAATAAAACTATCCATATGCAATGCAGTGAGTTATATCAGGTTTTAATAAAACTATCCATATGCAATGCACTGAGTTATAGCAGTTTTTAATAAAACTATCCATATGCAATGCACTGAGTTATATCAGTTTTTAATAAAACTATCCATATGCAATGCACTGAGTTATATCCGGTTTTCATAAAACTATCCATATGCAATGCACTGAGTTATATCAGTTTTTAATAAAACTATCCATATGCAATGCACTGAGTTATATCAGGTTTTAATAAAACTATCCATAGGCAATGCACTGAGTTATATCAGGTTTTAATAAAACTATCCATATGCAATGCACTGAGTTATATCAGTTTTTAATAAAACTATCCATATGCAATGCACTGAGTTATATCAGTTTTTAATAAAACTATCCATATGCAATGCACTGAGTTATATCAGTTTTTAATAAAACTATCCATATGCAATGCAGTGAGTTATATCAGGTTTTAATAAAACTATCCATATGCAATGCACTGAGTTATAGCAGTTTTTAATAAAACTATCCATATGCAATGCACTGAGTTATATCAGGTTTTCATAAAACTAGCCATATGCAATGCACTGAGTTATATCAGGTTTTAATAAAACTATCCATATGCAATGCACTGAGTTATATCAGGTTTTAATAAAACTATCCATATGCAATGCACTGAGTTATATCAGTTTTTAATAAAACTATCCATATGCAATGCACTGAGTTATATCAGGTTTTAATAAAACTATCCATATGCAATGCACTGAGTTATATCAGGTTTTAATAAAACTATCCATATGCAATGCACTGAGTTATATCAGTTTTTAATAAAACTATCCATATGCAATGCACTGAGTTATATCAGTTTTTAATAAAACTATCCATATGCAATGCACTGAGTTATATCAGGTTTTCATAAAACTACCCATATGCAATGCACTGAGTTATATCAGTGTTTAATAAAACTATCCATATGCAATGCACTGAGTTATATCAGTTTTTAATAAGACTATCCATATGCAATGCAGTGAGTTATATCAGGTTTTAATAAAACTATCCATATGCAATGCAGTGAGTTATATCAGGTTTTAATAAAACTATCCATATGCAATGCACTGAGTTATATCAGTTTTTAATAAAACTATCCATATGCAATGCACTGAGTTATATCAGTTTTTAATAAAACTATCCATATGCAATGCACTGAGTTATATCAGGTTTTCATAAAACTACCCATATGCAATGCACTGAGTTATATCAGTGTTTAATAAAACTATCCATATGCAATGCACTGAGTTATATCAGGTTTTAATAAAACTATCCATATGCAATGCAGTGAGTTATATCAGGTTTTAATAAAACTATCCATATGCAATGCACTGAGTTGTATCAGTTTTTACTAAAACTATCCATATGCAATGCACTGAGTTATATCAGTTTTTAATAAAACTACCCATATGCAATGCACTGAGTTATATCAGTTTTTAATAAAACTATCCATATGCAATGCACTGAGTTATATCAGGTTTTCATAAAACTATCCATATGCAATGCACTGAGTTATATCAGTTTTTAATAAAACTATCCATATGCAATGCACTGAGTTATATCAGTTTTTAATAAAACTATCCATATGCAATGCACTGAGTTATATCAGGTTTTCATAAAACTACCCATATGCAATGCACTGAGTTATATCAGTATTTAATAAAACTATCCATATGCAATGCACTGAGTTATATCAGTTTTTAATAAAACTATCCATATGCAATGCACTGAGTTATATCAGTTTTTAATAAAACTATCCATATGCAATGCACTGAGTTATATCAGTTTTTAATAAAACTATCCATATGCAATGCACTGAGTTATATCAGTTTTTAATAAAACTAGCCATATGCAATGCAGTGAGTTATATCAGGTTTTAATAAAACTATCCATATGCAATGCAGTGAGTTATATCAGGTTTTAATAAAACTATCCATATGCAATGCACTGAGTTATATCAGTTTTTAATAAAACTATCCATATGCAATGCACTGAGTTATATCAGTTTTTAATAAAACTATTTATATGCAATGCACTGAGTTATATCAGTTTTTAATAAAACTATCCATATGCAATGCACTGCGTTGTATCAGTTTTTACTAAAACTATCCATATGCAATGCACTGAGTTATATCAGTTTTTAATAAAACTATCCATATGCAAAGCACTGAGTTATATCAGTTTTTAATAAAACTATCCATATGCAATGCAGTGAGTGATATCAGTTTTTAATAAAACTATCCATACGCAATGCAGTGAGTTATATCAGTTTTTAATAAAACTATCCATATGCAATGCACTGAGTTATATCAGGTTTTAATAAAACTATCCATATGCAATGCACTGAGTTATATCAGGTTTTAATAAAACTATCCATATGCAATGCAGAGAGTTATATCAGTTTTTAATAAAACTATCCATATGCAATGCACTGAGTTATATCAGGTTTTAATAAAACTATCCATATGCAATGCACTGAGTTATATCAGTTTTTAATAAAACTATGCATATGCAATGCACTGAGTTATATCAGGTTTTAATAAAACTATCCATATGCAATGCACTGAGTTATATCAGGTTTTAATAAAACTATCCATATGCAATGCAGTGAGTTATATCAGGTTTTAATAAAACTATCCATATGCAATGCACTGAGTTATATCAGTTTTTAATAAAACTATCCATATGCAATGCAGTGAGTTATATCAGGTTTTAATAAAACTATCCATATGCAATGCACTGAGTTATAGCAGTTTTTAATAAAACTATCCATATGCAATGCAGTGAGTTATATCAGGTTTTAATAAAAATATCCATATGCAATGCACTGAGTTATAACAGTTTTTAATAAAACTATCCATATGCAATGCACTGAGTTATATCAGTTTTTAATAAAACTATCCATATGCAATGCACTGAGTTATATCAGGTTTTCATAAAACTATCCATATGCAAAGCACTGAGTTATATCAGTTTTTAATAAAACTATCCATATGCAATGCACTGAGTTATATCAGTTTTTAATAAAACTATCCATATGCAATGCAGTGAGTTATATCAGGTTTTAATAAAACTATCCATATGCAATGCACTGAGTTATAGCAGTTTTTAATAAAACTATCCATATGCAATGCAGTGAGTTATATCAGGTTTTAATAAAACTATCCATATGCAATGCACTGAGTTATAGCAGTTTTTAATAAAACTATCCATATGCAATGCACTGAGTTATATCAGTTTTTAATAAAACTATCCATATGCAATGCACTGAGTTATATCAGGTTTTCATAAAACTATCCATATGCAAAGCACTGAGTTATATCAGTTTTTAATAAAACTATCCATATGCAATGCACTGAGTTATATCAGGTTTTAATAAAACTATCCATATGCAATGCACTGAGTTATATCAGGTTTTAATAAAACTATCCATATGCAATGCACTGAGTTATAGCAGTTTTTAATAAAACTATCCATATGCAATGCAGTGAGTTATATCAGGTTTTAATAAAACTATCCATATGCAATGCACTGAGTTATAGCAGTTTTTAATAAAACTATCCATATGCAATGCACTGAGTTATATCAGTTTCTAATAAAACTATCCATATGCAATGCACTGAGTTATATCAGGTTTTCATAAAACTATCCATATGCAAAGCACTGAGTTATATCAGGTTTTAATAAAACTATCCATATGCAATGCACTGAGTTATATCAGTTTTTAATAAAACTATCCATATGCAATGCACTGAGTTATATCAGGTTTTAATAAAACTATCCATATGCAATGCACTGAGTTATATCAGGTTTTCATAAAACTATCCATATGCAAAGCACTGAGTTATATCAGTTTTTAATAAAACTATCCATATGCAATGCACTGAGTTATATCAGGTTTTAATAAAACTATCCATATGCAATGCACTGAGTTATATCAGGTTTTCATAAAACTATCCATATGCAAAGCACTGAGTTATATCAGTTTTTAATAAAACTATCCATATGCAATGCACTGAGTTATATCAGGTTTTAATAAAACTATCCATATGCAATGCACTGAGTTATATCAGGTTTTCATAAAACTATCCATATGCAAAGCACTGAGTTATATCAGTTTTTAATAAAACTATCCATATGCAATGCACTGAGTTATATCAGGTTTTAATAAAACTATCCATATGCAATGCACTGAGTTATATCAGGTTTTAATAAAACTATCCATATGCAATGCACTGAGTTATAGCAGTTTTTAATAAAACTATCCATATGCAATGCAGTGAGTTATATCAGGTTTTCATAAAACTATCCATATGCAAAGCACTGAGTTATATCAGGTTTTAATAAAACTATCCATATGCAATGCACTGAGTTATATCAGTTTTTAATAAAACTATCCATATGCAATGCACAGAGTTATATCAGGTTTTAATAAAACTATCCATATGCAATGCACTGAGTTATATCAGGTTTTCATAAAACTATCCATATGCAAAGCACTGAGTTATATCAGTTTTTAATAAAACTATCCATATGCAATGCTCTGAGTTATATCAGGTTTTAATAAAACTATCCATATGCAATGCACTGAGTTATATCAGGTTTTCATAAAACTATCCATATGCAAAGCACTGAGTTATATCAGTTTTTAATAAAACTATCCATATGCAATGCACTGAGTTATATCAGGTTTTAATAAAACTATCCATATGCAATGCAGAGAGTTATATCAGTTTTTAATAAAACTATCCATATGCAATGCACTGAGTTATATCAGGTTTTAATAAAACTATCCATATGCAATGCACTGAGTTATATCAGTTTTTAATAAAACTATGCATATGCAATGCACTGAGTTATATCAGGTTTTAATAAAACTATCCATATGCAATGCACTGAGTTATATCAGTGTTTAATAAAACTATCCATATGCAATGCACTGAGTTATATCAGGTTTTAATAAAACTATCCATATGCAATGCAGTGAGTTATATCAGGTTTTAATAAAACTATCCATATGCAATGCACTGAGTTGTATCAGTTTTTACTAAAACTATCCATATGCAATGCACTGAGTTATATCAGTTTTTAATAAAACTACCCATATGCAATGCACTGAGTTATATCAGTTTTTAATAAAACTATCCATATGCAATGCACTGAGTTATATCAGGTTTTCATAAAACTATCCATATGCAATGCACTGAGTTATATCAGTTTTTAATAAAACTATCCATATGCAATGCACTGAGTTATATCAGTTTTTAATAAAACTATCCATATGCAATGCACTGAGTTATATCAGGTTTTCATAAAACTACCCATATGCAATGCACTGAGTTATATCAGTATTTAATAAAACTATCCATATGCAATGCACGGAGTTATATCAGTTTTTAATAAAACTATCCATATGCAATGCACTGAGTTATATCAGTTTTTAATAAAACTATCCATATGCAATGCACTGAGTTATATCAGTTTTTAATAAAACTATCCATATGCAATGCACTGAGTTATATCAGTTTTTAATAAAACTAGCCATATGCAATGCAGTGAGTTATATCAGGTTTTAATAAAACTATCCATATGCAATGCAGTGAGTTATATCAGGTTTTAATAAAACTATCCATATGCAATGCACTGAGTTATATCAGTTTTTAATAAAACTATCCATATGCAATGCACTGAGTTATATCAGTTTTTAATAAAACTATTTATATGCAATGCACTGAGTTATATCAGTTTTTAATAAAACTATCCATATGCAATGCACTGCGTTGTATCAGTTTTTACTAAAACTATCCATATGCAATGCACTGAGTTATATCAGTTTTTAATAAAACTATCCATATGCAAAGCACTGAGTTATATCAGTTTTTAATAAAACTATCCATATGCAATGCAGTGAGTGATATCAGTTTTTAATAAAACTATCCATACGCAATGCAGTGAGTTATATCAGTTTTTAATAAAACTATCCATATGCAATGCACTGAGTTATATCAGGTTTTAATAAAACTATCCATATGCAATGCACTGAGTTATATCAGGTTTTAATAAAACTATCCATATGCAATGCAGAGAGTTATATCAGTTTTTAATAAAACTATCCATATGCAATGCACTGAGTTATATCAGGTTTTAATAAAACTATCCATATGCAATGCACTGAGTTATATCAGTTTTTAATAAAACTATGCATATGCAATGCACTGAGTTATATCAGGTTTTAATAAAACTATCCATATGCAATGCACTGAGTTATATCAGGTTTTAATAAAACTATCCATATGCAATGCAGTGAGTTATATCAGGTTTTAATAAAACTATCCATATGCAATGCACTGAGTTATATCAGTTTTTAATAAAACTATCCATATGCAATGCAGTGAGTTATATCAGGTTTTAATAAAACTATCCATATGCAATGCACTGAGTTATAGCAGTTTTTAATAAAACTATCCATATGCAATGCAGTGAGTTATATCAGGTTTTAATAAAAATATCCATATGCAATGCACTGAGTTATAACAGTTTTTAATAAAACTATCCATATGCAATGCACTGAGTTATATCAGTTTTTAATAAAACTATCCATATGCAATGCACTGAGTTATATCAGGTTTTCATAAAACTATCCATATGCAAAGCACTGAGTTATATCAGTTTTTAATAAAACTATCCATATGCAATGCACTGAGTTATATCAGTTTTTAATAAAACTATCCATATGCAATGCAGTGAGTTATATCAGGTTTTAATAAAACTATCCATATGCAATGCACTGAGTTATAGCAGTTTTTAATAAAACTATCCATATGCAATGCAGTGAGTTATATCAGGTTTTAATAAAACTATCCATATGCAATGCACTGAGTTATAGCAGTTTTTAATAAAACTATCCATATGCAATGCACTGAGTTATATCAGTTTTTAATAAAACTATCCATATGCAATGCACTGAGTTATATCAGGTTTTCATAAAACTATCCATATGCAAAGCACTGAGTTATATCAGTTTTTAATAAAACTATCCATATGCAATGCACTGAGTTATATCAGGTTTTAATAAAACTATCCATATGCAATGCACTGAGTTATATCAGGTTTTAATAAAACTATCCATATGCAATGCACTGAGTTATAGCAGTTTTTAATAAAACTATCCATATGCAATGCAGTGAGTTATATCAGGTTTTAATAAAACTATCCATATGCAATGCACTGAGTTATAGCAGTTTTTAATAAAACTATCCATATGCAATGCACTGAGTTATATCAGTTTCTAATAAAACTATCCATATGCAATGCACTGAGTTATATCAGGTTTTCATAAAACTATCCATATGCAAAGCACTGAGTTATATCAGGTTTTAATAAAACTATCCATATGCAATGCACTGAGTTATATCAGTTTTTAATAAAACTATCCATATGCAATGCACTGAGTTATATCAGGTTTTAATAAAACTATCCATATGCAATGCACTGAGTTATATCAGGTTTTCATAAAACTATCCATATGCAAAGCACTGAGTTATATCAGTTTTTAATAAAACTATCCATATGCAATGCACTGAGTTATATCAGGTTTTAATAAAACTATCCATATGCAATGCACTGAGTTATATCAGGTTTTCATAAAACTATCCATATGCAAAGCACTGAGTTATATCAGTTTTTAATAAAACTATCCATATGCAATGCACTGAGTTATATCAGGTTTTAATAAAACTATCCATATGCAATGCACTGAGTTATATCAGGTTTTCATAAAACTATCCATATGCAAAGCACTGAGTTATATCAGTTTTTAATAAAACTATCCATATGCAATGCACTGAGTTATATCAGGTTTTAATAAAACTATCCATATGCAATGCACTGAGTTATATCAGGTTTTAATAAAACTATCCATATGCAATGCACTGAGTTATAGCAGTTTTTAATAAAACTATCCATATGCAATGCAGTGAGTTATATCAGGTTTTCATAAAACTATCCATATGCAAAGCACTGAGTTATATCAGGTTTTAATAAAACTATCCATATGCAATGCACTGAGTTATATCAGTTTTTAATAAAACTATCCATATGCAATGCACAGAGTTATATCAGGTTTTAATAAAACTATCCATATGCAATGCACTGAGTTATATCAGGTTTTCATAAAACTATCCATATGCAAAGCACTGAGTTATATCAGTTTTTAATAAAACTATCCATATGCAATGCACTGAGTTATATCAGGTTTTAATAAAACTATCCATATGCAATGCACTGAGTTATATCAGGTTTTCATAAAACTATCCATATGCAAAGCACTGAGTTATATCAGTTTTTAATAAAACTATCCATATGCAATGCACTGAGTTATATCAGGTTTTAATAAAACTATCCATATGCAATGCACTGAGTTATATCAGGTTTTAATAAAACTATCCATATGCAATGCACTGAGTTATAGCAGTTTTTAATAAAACTATCCATATGCAATGCAGTGAGTTATATCAGGTTTTAATAAAACTATCCATATGCAATGCACTGAGTTATAGCAGTTTTTAATAAAACTATCCATATGCAATGCACTGAGTTATATCAGTTTTTAATAAAACTATCCATATGCAATGCACTGAGTTATATCAGGTTTTCATAAAACTATCCATATGCAAAGCACTGAGTTATATCAGTTTTTAATAAAACTATCCATATGCAATGCACTGAGTTATATCAGGTTTTAATAAAACTTTCCGTATGCAATGCACTGAGTTGTATCAGTTTTTAATAAAACTATCCATATGCAATGCACTGAGTTATATCAGTTTTTAATAAAACTATCCATATGCAATGCACTGAGTTATATCAGTTTTTAATAAAACTATCCATATGCAATACACTGAGTTATATCAGTTTTTAATAAAACTATCCATATGCAATGCACTGAGTTATATCAGTTTTTAATAAAACTATCCATATGCAATGCACTGAGTTATATCAGTTTTTAATAAAACTATCCATATGCAATGCAGTGAGTTATATCAGGTTTTAATAAAACTATCCATATGCAATGCAGTGAGTTATATCAGGTTTTAATAAAACTATCCATATGCAATGCAGTGAGTTATATCAGGTTTTAATAAAACTATCCATATGCAATGCAGTGAGTTATATCAGGTTTTAATAAAACTATCCATATGCAATGCACTGAGTTATATCAGTTTTTAATAAAACTATCCAGATGCAGTGCACTGAGTTATATCAGTTTTTAATAAAACTATCCATATGCGATGCACTGAGTTATATCAGGTTTTCATAAAACTATCCATATGCAATGCACTGAGTTATATCAGTGTTTAATAAAACTATCCATATGCAATGCACTGAGTTATATCAGTTTTTAATAAAACTATCCATATGCAATGCAGTGAGTTATATCAGGTTTTAATAAAACTATCCATATGCAATGCAGTAAGTTCTATCAGGTTTTAATAAAACTATCCATATGCAATGCACTGAGTTATATCAGTTTTTAATAAAACTATCCCTATGCAATGCACTGAGTTATATCAGTTTTTAATAAAACTATTTATATGCAAAGCACTGAGTTATATCAGTTTTTAATAAAACTATCCATATGCAATGCACTGAGTTATATCAGGTTTTAATAAAACTATCCATATGCAATGCAGTGAGTTATATCAGGTTTTAATAAAACTATCCATATGCAATGCACTGAGTTGTATCAGTTTTTACTAAAACTATCCATATGCAATGCACTGAGTTATATCAGTTTTTAATAAAACTATCCATATGCAAAGCACTGAGTTATATCAGTTTTTAATAAAACTATTCATATGCAATGCAGTGAGTTATATCAGGTTTTAATAAAACTATCCATATGCAATGCACTGAGTTATATCAGGTTTTAATAAAACTATCCATATGCAATGCACTGAGTTATATCAGGTTTTAATAAAACTATCCATATGCAATGCACTGAGTTATATCAGGTTTTAATAAAACTATCCATATGCAATGCACTGAGTTATATCAGTTTTTAATAAAACTATCCATATGCAATGCACTGAGTTATATCAGTTTTTAATAAAACTATCCATATGCAATGCACTGAGTTATATCAGGTTTTCATAAAACTACCCATATGCAATGCACTGAGTTATATCAGTGTTTAATAAAACTATCCATATGCAATGCACTGAGTTATATCAGGTTTTAATAAAACTATCCATATGCAATGCAGTGAGTTATATCAGGTTTTAATAAAACTATCCATATGCAATGCACTGAGTTATATCAGTTTTTAATAAAACTATCCATATGCAATGCACTGAGTTATATCAGTTTTTAATAAAACTATTTATATGCAATGCACTGAGTTATATCAGTTTTTAATAAAACTATCCATATGCAATGCAGTGAGTTATATCAGGTTTTAATAAAACTATCCATATGCAATGCAGTGAGTTATATCAGGTTTTAATAAAACTATCCATATGCAATGCACTGAGTTATATGAGGTTTTCATAAAACTATCCATATGCAATGCACTGAGTTATATCAGTTTTTAATAAAACTATGCATATGCAATGCACTGAGTTATATCAGGTTTTAATAAAACTATCCATATGCAATGCACTGAGTTATATCAGGTTTTAATAAAACTATCCATATGCAATGCAGTGAGTTATATCAGGTTTTAATAAAACTATCCATATGCAATGCACTGAGTTATATCAGTTTTTAATAAAACTATCCATATGCAATGCAGTGAGTTATATCAGGTTTTAATAAAACTATCCATATGCAATGCACTGAGTTATAGCAGTTTTTAATAAAACTATCCATATGCAATGCACTGAGTTATATCAGTTTTTAATAAAACTATGCATATGCAATGCACTGAGTTATATCAGGTTTTAATAAAACTATCCATATGCAATGCAGTGAGTTATATCAGGTTTTAATAAAACTATCCATATGCAATGCACTGAGTTATAGCAGTTTTTAATAAAACTATCCATATGCAATGCACTGAGTTATATCAGTTTTTAATAAAACTATCCATATGCAATGCACTGAGTTATATCAGGTTTTCATAAAACTATCCATATGCAAAGCACTGAGTTATATCAGTTTTTAATAAAACTATCCATATGCAATGCACTGAGTTATATCAGGTTTTAATAAAACTATCCATATGCAATGCACTGAGTTATATCAGGTTTTAATAAAACTATCCATATGCAATGCACTGAGTTATATCAGTTTTTAATAAAACTATCCATATGCAATGCACTGAGTTATATCAGTTTTTAATAAAACTATCCATATGCAATGCACTGAGTTATATCAGTTTTTAATAAAACTATCCATATGCAATGCACTGAGTTATATCAGTTTTTAATAAAACTATCCATATGCAATGCACTGAGTTATATCAGTTTTTAATA
>JAWMAG010000250.1:0-62500 GCA_037013455.1 Ceratitis rosa | reverse complement strand
TACTAACTGGTTTCCTCCATGTAGTGTTATTGAGTGGGTAAATTGGGTGAGTAATTTTGTCAATCGACTGTTGTAGGGTAGTAGAATCGGATGACGTTCGTTGTATGATAGCGCAGCTGAATTACTCAAGCGGCCATTAACTCGCATGATTCCTTTGGGGTCGATTGATGGGTTAAGGGTCAATATAGAACTCTTTTTGGGTATCTGGGTCTTTTGGGCCAAAGCTTCATGTTCCTCATGAAAGTATCTTTTCTGAGCTAAGACAATTAGCTTGGAACGGGTTGATTTAAATTCGTCTGGGGTTATTTCGACGGTTGTAATAACTTTGTCGTATTCCATTTTAATGTCCGGTTTTCTTGAGAGGGATTTCTCATTTCTTAAAAACTGAGCTAGCGCTATGTGTCTTGAGTTACCCAGTTCTATGTTTTCTGGGTTTTTAAAGGGTAGGGTTACCACATAACGTCCCGATGAGTTTCTGTATGTGGTTTTTTGATAATTTTCCTCACACAATTTATCTGAAGATGAGGACAGAGGCTTTCTCGGAACTTCTTCCACTTACCAAAATTGTGTGAGTAATTTATCTGAGGTCATTTGGTTGAAGAATGAAGATACTGAAGGTCCACTGGGCTTTTCTGAAATGGGTTCTGACAAAATCCAACCAAATTCAGTTTCTTGGGCGAGCAAAGTATTCAATATATTTCTTTGTACACCACCGAGTATTATTTGTGGGTACAAGTCACTTCCGATTAGAACGTCGACGGGTCTGGGCTTATTGAAATCGGGATCAGCTAAACTAAATCCGAGTTTTCCAATTTCAAATGTTGGGTCGAGTGAGTGAGTGGGTAAGTTTTCTGTCAGAGTTTTTATGATAAACGCTTGCGTCGTTATTTTGAATTCTTTCCGCATAGGTGAGCATAGGGTTAATTCGCATGTTTTTTTGGTTGTTGCTGAAACTGAGTTGTTCAGTCCTGTTACTTGGGCAACTGCATGTTTCGTAGGCATGCCCAATTTTCTTTGGAGTTTCTCTGAAATAAATGTGGCTTCTGACCCAGAGTCTATGAGTGCCCTAGCTGAATATAATTGCCCTCTATGGTTTATTTGAACTACCGCAGTACCTAACAAAATCTGTTTCCTACAAGACATGAGTGGTTCTTGAGTGGACTGTAAGAGGGTTGTGTATGCTTGTGGATTTGGATTTGAGGGGTGGGTTTGGGAGGTACTGCCTTGGTTTGAATCAAGGGCAGGGTTTGATGCTCTTGATCCTTGCGGGGAGGACTGTGGATGAGGGATGTTGTCCTTATGCAGAAGTGTATTGTGTTTCTGTCTGCATATTCTGCAAGAGTATTTGCTTTTGCAGTCTCTGAAACCGTGAGATAGAGCTAAGCAATTAAAACAGTAGCCATTATTTTTTACTGTAGATATACGGGTCTCGACATTCATGCCTAAGAATTTGGGACATACTCGAATTGAGTGTTGGGTTTTACATAATTTGCAACTTTCCAATGCATGTGTATTCGATGACGTAGTGATTCTTGGAGTATATGTTTTATTAGAGCTGTGGGTCGGGTTTTCTAAAACATTTGAATGAAACGTGTTGAATCTCACGTCCCTTCCTCTTTTCTGGAGTCTACTGTCGTGATGGGTAGTGGGATTTGGATCAACCAGATCTCCCACTGATTCCAATGATTTATATTTATGGGTGAGAAATGCATCAAATGTTTTCCAAGAAGGTATTTCCGAGTTGTCTTCTAGCGTGTCTTCGAATTGATGGAGGAGGCGTTTGGGTAACTTAGTTCCGCATAGGAATATTAATATAGGGTCCCAACTACTTGTGTCCAAGCCAAGATTATTCAGACTAGTTAGACAATTGTTAACCGTCCTCTGAAGATTTTTGATGGTACTTCCGCTTTCTTGGGTGGTTTGGGGTAAATTGAATAAAATCTTCAATTGGGCATTTGTTTGGACTCTTTTGTTCTCGTATTGCGAAACGAGATCCTTCCATGCCATTAGAAATCCGTCATGTGTTAAAGGGGCATTTTCTACGATCGACCGCGCTTCTCCTCGGGTTTTTTGTATTAGGTGGAAGAGTCTTTCCACGTTGCTGATCGTCTTGTTATGGATATATATAGCCGTAAACATATCTCTAAACGAGGGCCATGTTGAGAAATCTCCATAAAATATATCCGTGTCAATAGGAGGCAGATGAACAAATGATCCTACGTTCATCGATGGGTATACCTCTGAAGTTCGTTCCTTTATAGGGGCTGATGGGGTCTTGAGATAATCAATACATTGATTAATGGATCCTAAACATCTCAAATACAACTGATGGCCTTTTCTAAAATTTTCTTTGACTTCCGTTAAGTCAATGGGATCAGCAGGGTTTTGCGGGGCTCTGCGCAAGGCATCGTACGATTTGCTTGCCCTATCGTATATCGCATTGAGTTCAACTCTTTTGATTTCCAGAGTGAAGACTGTTTCATCTTCCGGGAGTGTTGAATTATGTTCCTCTATGTATTCGAATAAATCGAGAATACAGAACTTAAAATCTTCCATTATATTAAGTAAAATTATCTTCAAACGACAAAATTGGGTAGGGTTCTTTATGAAAAATAGCAAAAAGCTAGACAAATTTCGCAAAAATTCGATTTTTTAATTATGGGTATTTTTGGCCCTCTTGTGTATAAAGGGTTAATTGTTTAAATAATAAATTGATTTGATATTTAATGTTGAATTAGTTAACGAAATTCCAAATTGGGTCACGAAAAAATTCCTTACTGGGTTTTCAGAAATTTTTCCTACTGGGTATTCCAAAATTTTTCCTACTGGGTATTTTGTCTTCAGTGCACCTAACTGACTGTGCACTAACAAAATATACTTTGGGCTTAGGAATGCAATATATATTTATGTATGAGCGTATGTATGTATATTTGCCGTGAGAAATGTAATTTATTTGAAGTATTTTGGCTCCCGGCAAATATTGTATGTACAATGGATGTATATGATGCTATATGTACGTATATATGCAAAATGCAAAGCAGAATATGATAAACGCAAAGTTTCAAATAATTTTATTTTAAGACAAATTAATAACTTTTGTTAATTAGTTTATTGTTTATTATTCTGATTTGCACCAATATAAATAATACGGGTCGTTGTACTTACAATTTTTTTTTTTTTTTTTTCCAAATAATATTAAGCTGCAGGTCGTTTTATGGTTGTATGTATATATAAGGGTATTTGTTGGTGCACAAAGAACGGCTGCAAACAAGTCCAACGCTGATGCACAATTTCTGTGGTTTGGGTGGGTGAATTTAATTTATTGAGTTGGTTGGGTATATGAGTATTTAAATCTCTTTAAAGGACATTTGAATATCCGGCTCGAAGGACCAAAATGTCGAGTTGTATCGACAAAAGTATCGCCAGCGTGTCAAATAAAAAGAAAAAAAGAGGGTTTTTAGAATTTACACTTTATAAATATATTTATTTATAAATATGAATATGTATATGTGTATGAGTGTGTATAATTCAAGTTAATTGTGTTGTTTAACAATATTATACTTATTGGGTAGGGTTAGTAAACTTAATGTTAATATGACCTGTGGGTTTATATTGTGTTTCCAACGATGTGGTTGTTGTGGTGTGGATTTCACTAATGTTTGCTACTTGCACTACTTTCACTTTAGTTTGTTTTCAAAAACTGAAAACATTGTACGTATGTTGGCGCTGTTTCGTATTTTTGCATTGTCCTTTTATTCGTTTTGAGGGCAATGCAGGGATGTGTTTATTGGGCATAAACAGAAATAAAATAAAATAAAATAAAATAAAATAAAATAAAATAAAATAAAATAAAATGAAATAAAATAAAATTAAATAAAATAAAATAAAATTAAATAAAAAAATAAATAAAATAAAATAAAATAAAATAAAATAAAATAAAATAAAATAAAATAAAATAAAACAAAATAAAATAAAAGAAAATAAATAAAATAAAATAAAATAAAATAAAATAAAATAAAATAAAATAAAATAAAATATAATAAAATAAAATAAAATAAAATAAAATAAAATAAAATAAAATAAATAAAATAATATAAAATAAAAGAAAATAAAATAAAATAAAATAAAATAAAATAAAATAAAATAAAATAAAATAAAATAAAATAAAATAAAATAAAATAAAATAAAATAAAATAAAATAAAATAAATAAAATCTAATAAAAAAAAAAAATAAAATGAAATGAAATATAATGAAACCCAATAAAATAAAAGAAAATACAATAAAATCAAATAAAAAAAACGAAATGAAATAAAATAAAATAAAATAAAGTAAAATAACATAAAATTAAATAAAATAAAATAAAATAAAATAATATAAAATAAAATAAAATGAATAAAATAATATAAAAATAAAATAAAATAATATAAAATAAAATAAAATAAAATAAAATAAAATAAAATAAAATAAAATAAAATAAAATAAAATAAAATAAAATAAAATAAAATAAAATAAAATAAAATATAATAAAATAAAATAAAATAAAATAAAATAAAATAAAATAAAATAAAATAAAATAAATAAAATAAAATCAAATAAAATAAAATAAAACCAAATAAAATAAAATAAATTAAAATAAAATGAAATAAAATAAAATAAAATAAAATAAAATAAAATAAAATAAAATAAAATAAAATAAAATAAAATAAAATAAAATAAAATAAAATAAAATAAAATAAAATAAAATAAAATAAAATAAAATAAAATAAAATAAAATAAAATAAAATAAAATAAAATAAAATAAAATAAAATAAAATAAAATAAAATAAAATAAATTAAAATAAATAAAATAAAATAAAATAAAATTAAATAAAATTAAATTAAATTAAATTAAATTAAATTAAATAAAATAAAAGAAAATAAAATAAAATAAATTAAAATAAAAAACAAATAAATAAAATGAAATGAAACGAAATAATTTAAATAAAATAAGTTGAAAACAAATAATATAAAGTTAATTTAATTAAATTAAAATAAGTAAAACTGTATATAGCAAAATAAAATAAAAGAAATTAAAGAAGGAAAAAAAATAAAACAAAATAAATAAAAAAAATAAAATAAAATAATGAGAAATAAATAAATATTATATAATATGAAAAAAATATTTTAAAAAATAAGAAATGAATTGAAAAATTAAATTAAATTAAATAAATTACAGTAAACAAAATTATAATAAAAAACTATAGTTAAATTAGATAAAATAAATTATTTGAACTAAGCATAAGGCAAGGGAAATAAAAACATACGTATATGTAGGTAAATACAGCCGGTTCTACGTACCGGAGTTGACCCGGATTTTATCCAACCAAGGGCTGTCACCCTTTCGGCGACCTAACCCCGTTTACGTCAACTGGTAAAATTAGTTTAAGTTCGCCAACGGAGCAACACCTCGCAGCTGGGTTGCTTCAAATCCTTCTTATCAGGGCTGGCGTCGAAACCAACCCTGGTCCGACGGATTATTTCTACTGCGTGTGCACCAAAAGACTCCACCACTCCTCCACCTCGGTTAGGTGCAACCAGTGCAATGGTTGGAGTCATCTTAAGGTGTGCTCAGGCCTTAAGACACACTTGGTGAGTGGACCACACGTTATGTGGCCCCATGCTGCCAATGCCTAAGTGCGCCCCCAGGCTCCACGGCAGTGCCTTCAGCACCCTTACCCACTTTGGGTAACCCTCAAACCTCCACGGTCCCCCGTAGCTCCAGGCAGCATGACAACCGCCAAGCCCGGGACCATCTGTCAATTGCTGAGATCCAGGAAACTAAGTTGACCGCCCGCACGGATCTTCTGAGCCGGGTCGGATACAACAAAAATCCGCAAGGATCGCGAGCGAGACCATGGAGGGGGTCTGGCGTTCATCATACAGAACACCGTGCAGTATCGTCTCATCGACGGCGACATCGACCGCAGAGATACTACCCCAGAATGTCAGGGCATAGCTCATCTGCGGACCTATACTGTCACTAGCATCGGATTGACAGACCTTCCGATTTCGTTTCCGCGGACCACCGGACCTTCGTTAACTTCAAAAAAGCTGACTGGACCGGTTTCACGGAATTCACCGAGAACGCCTTCAGTGCTCTCTCCACTCCAACAGACGTCACCTCAGGTGAGCGATCATTCCGTAGGATTGTTGTGACCGCTGCCGCCCGCTTCATCCCGGCAGGCCGAATTGCGGAAAACCGCCCTAATTTCCCGACCGAAGCGGCGGCTTTAGCAGCAAGGCGCGACATCCTCCGTAACTCCGATCCCGGGAATCCCCTAATCAGGGATTTAAACGCGGAGATTCGGACCGTTGTAAACAAACATAAGCGGAAAAAGTGGGAGGAGCAGTTAAGGCTACAGTCAAGTCGCTGTCTAACCCGACGAGAAGCGATGACCGGGTGGAAATTTCATTCGGTGATCGCGCCTCGTCGGACCCGAAGAAATGCGCGAGCTATTTTAGCCGGGTTTTTACACTGCATCCTTCGGTAGACAAAGCGAAACGACGTGTAACCCGCCGTATGCGCAAACTGCCAAACACAAGCGCGGTGCTTGATTTCTCCAGAGAAGAGGTTCAGGGACTTATCGTTAAGGCGAAAGCCTCCAAATCCATCGGCCCTGACGGAATAAGCATGCTGATGCTAAAACATCTCGGACCAGCGGGAGCAGAATACCTCACCAAGGCCCTAAATTTGTCTTTGACCACCCTAATTATACCAGATGTGTGAAAAACGGCAGGGTGGTCCCGCTACTTAAACCGGGGAAGCCAGCGAACAAAGGAGAGTCTTATCGGCCGTTAACTCTCCTCTCCCCAGTAGCGAAGACGCTTGAGGCCTTGCTGCTCCCGACATTCACTCACCATCTGCGTCCAGCAGCACATCAGCATGGCTTCCGAAAAGTGCACAGTACCACACCAGCACTTAGCGCCATAAACACCCAGGTGGTCAATGGCCTGAACCAAAACCGACCCTACGCGAGAACTGTCCTGGTAGCACTGGATTTGTCAAAAGCTTTTGACACTGTCCTTCATTCCGTGCTACTTAGTGACATTGTCCGCCAGGGTTGCAGAGGTGGGTCATGGGCTACCTGAGTGGTCGACAATCATCGGTCATATTCCGAGGTGAAACATCTAAGTTGAGAAAAATTAAACAAGGGGTTCCGCAGAGAGGTGTCCTCTACCCGCTACTGTTTAATTTTTATATCTCGAAGCTCCCTCCTCCACCGGAAGGAGTTTCCTTAACCTCGTATGCCGATGATTGCTCGATATTGGCGTCTGGCCAGGATATTGATAGCCTATGTTCGAAAGTGAACGGCTACCTCGCCGATCTCTCCCGTTTCTTCACTGCAAGACTTCTGAAAATACAACCGACGAAATCCTCGGCTACCCTTTTCACCAGCTGGAGGAAGGAGTACCGGCTAGAACTCGATGTGAAAGTTGATGACCAAAAAATTCCAACTATAAACAACCTTAAGATTTTAGCGGTCACATTCGATAGCCTGCACTCCTTCACTCCACCTACGACCGCAATTGCCGCAAAACTCCAGGACCGCAACAAAATACTCAAAGCGCTAGTCGGCAGCACATGGGGTAAAGACAAAGAAACCTTGCTGGCAGCCTACCAAGCAATTGGCCGGCCGGTCGTAAACTACGCTGCACCGATTTGGGCGCCAGGGACGAACGAGACGCAGTGGATAAAACTACAGGCATGTCAGAACACCGCCCTTAGGACTGCGACAGGAAACCTCCTGATGTCACCGGAGCATCACTTGCACAGCGAAGCATCTATGCTACGAGTTAAGGGGCATAATGCTTTGCTGTGCAAGCAGTTCCTGTTAGGATGCCACCGCAGGGAGCACCCCAGCAGGCATCTTTTGAAGCCGAGCCGCCACCTAGGCACATCAGGAATGGAGTACTAGACCAAAATAGCACCATACAGCATCATGTGCAATAACCGCTGGACAGGACGGCGTACCGACAAGCGCTGAACGCCATTCACCAGGAGTCAGTTAACACCTTCATAGACTCCCTTCCCCTGAATGGCGTACTCGGAGTAAAAGCGCCACCAATAGCAGACAACGAGCTCGAGCTGCCTAGAGAGACCCGCGTGACCCTTGCACAGCTTAGGTCTGGATACTGTAGTAGACCTATCCAGACTCGACCCCAGCCCACCCAACGTATGCCCTGCATGTGGAGAGTCCCCGCACGACACTAACCACCTCTTCACATGCCCCCTTAAACCAACTCATCTAACCCCCCTCTCCCTTTGGTCCAACCCCGTCGAAACAGCACGTTTCCTGGACCTCCCCTTAGATGACCTCGGCGACTTAGATTAATGATACCTGCCCTAAGCGGGGTTAGCTAGCGGCTACAACAACAACAACAACAACAACAGTAAATATATATTATATGTATGTATATGAAAATATACTCATTTAGTTTGAGTTTGTTAAAATCTCACATTTTTAAGGCTTCAGCTGAAATTATTGAATTATACCATATTCCGTATACACGTATGATCATGCATTAAATGCCGCGAAACCTCGCTTTATTGTTGTGAAGTTGGTACATGCGCAGGCATTACTCGCAATAATTTGCCATTGAAGGTAAAGATATTCGTATAGCTCAAGTTCAAGTCCAACTCGAAGGGTGACCACTTTTTTTAGTAAAAACTATTTTATATTTTATAATTCTTATTTATAAATAATTAATTAAGTTTTGGAATATTCTTTAGGATTTTTTCTCATTTTTTTAAATTTTCCTGAAATCCTGTGCTCGAAGGTGATCAAAATGACAAAAACAATAACAACAATATGTTTGAAGGAAATGGTTGGCCCGAGTTCGGGACCCACCCCCTCAGATTTTTTTCACATTTTATTTTTTTATCAATTTTTTGTTTATTTACAATTTTTGTATTAATCATTAATATTGATGAATCACATTGTTAGATCATCTATGCATGCATTATATATGGACATACATAAAAGCACATGCATAAAGGCTAAAGACGGTTACGTCTTCAATTTCGACTAGTTCTCCATTGGGTCCTGTATGTGCTAAGCGAACTAATGTGACTTAACATTTGAACCTTCTCATTGTATTAACGTTCTTTGCTTATACACTCTGTTGCAATATTATGAAGCCTATCAAAAATTAGCTATTACGGGTAACCAGTGAGTATTAAAAAAAAAAATTCGAAGTAACTTGAGCATTGGCATTTCTATAACTATCAAGCAAAATCTGAGACGTAACTGTAAAAATTACCGGGAATCTGAAAAAATCACCTAGAAAAAAATTTTTATTAATTTTTTTTGCATTTTGGATGACCTAGAGACATTTTGGATGGGGCCATGTGCAGAAGTTCACTCATGTGAGGAAAGTTTTTGACTGTCATTCACCTGGGAGTGGTCAGAAACGATTCTTTTACATATGGTTCAAGCAGCTCACGACTTCCGGTCTTAGACCACGTATCCCCTGGGCAGCCAACAAACATCCGTTTGGAGGCGAGCTAAAGAGAGAGAGAGGCGAATCCCATGCGGTTGTGTGTAGGGCTTGGAACCAACCACATGAAAAAACAACCCAATGAAAAATCAATTTCAGCCTCGGATGAGAGACCCCCCTTTTGATGACGACCCCCGCAAATGTTTTAAGGATTACGATTTTAGGGCATGCACCTGGAATGTCCATAATCCGCATCAAAACGAAATTTTTAACACCACTCTGATCACGCCCGGACGGAAGAGAAGGACGATGTGACCAAGGATGCCTTTTACGGGCGCCTCGAACACACTTATGAGCGCTGCCCCCGCCACGACGTCAAAATTGTGCTTGGCGACTTCAACGCTAGTGAGGGCAAATAAGGTATCTTTGAAACGCCTGTCGAAAAATTCAGCCTCCACGCCGAAACATCCCCAAATGTGTTGAGGTGGATCGACTTCGCCGGAGCCCGAAATATGGTTGCCTGTAGCACTAGATTCCAGCACAAAAAAATTCACCAAGCTACTTGGCTGTCTACAGATCCGATAACTTTCAACCAGATCGATCATGTTGTGATTCACGGGAGACTTGTATCCAGTGTTTTAGACGTGTGTACGTTCCGAGGTCCTAATATTGACTCGGATCACTATATTGTCGCAGCGAAGGAACGCACCCGCCTCTGTGTATCGAAAAACGGCCGTCAATAAACGCAAGGAAGGCTCAACATTGAAAAGCTGCAAGCCCAACGGTCTACCGAGCGGTTTTCTACTCGACTTGCACATCAGCTCTCTGAGAGCACTCATCAGCAACCCGGTACAAGAGAACTGTGGGACGGCATTGCAAACTCCCTGCGTACAGCTGCAAATGAAACCATTGAATTCCGGAATGGTTTTAAAAACAGCTGGTACGATGAGGACTGCCTTGTCGCAGCGGAGAGAAAACAGACTGCCTACCTCGCAACATTGCGATCGACCACAATAAGTGCGGGGTGGGATAGATACCGAGAACTGAAGAGAGAAGCAAGAGGCCTCTGCAGACAAAAAAAGAAAGAGGCCGAGATGCGCCACTACGAAGAGCTTGAAAAGCTGGCCGACAAGAGTAACGCTCGAAAATTCTACGAAAAGAAACGGCGACTTACAAAAGGTTTCAAGACCGGAGCAAATTCTCGTAGGACACTTCTCCAGCCTGCCGAATGGCAGTGAAGAGGAAACACGCGAAAATGGTGAACCTGAAACTCCAATTGTTGGCGATGGAAAAGTTGTTCCGTTACCCGACTATTAAGAAGTCCGAATTGCAATCGTCCGCTTAAAAAACAACAAAGCGGCAGGGACCGATGGATTACCAGCTGAGCTATTCAACTACGGCGGTGAAGAACTGCGTGCATCAGCTTCTTTACAAAATATGGTCGAATGAAAGAATGCCCGACGATTGGAGCCGAAGTGTGCCCTGCCCAATCCACAAAAAAGGCGAACCCACAATCTGCGCCAATTACCGTGGAATAAGCCTTCTTAATATCGCGTATAAGGTCTTATCAAGCGTTGTGTGTGAAAGACTAAAGCCCACCGTCAACAAACTGATTGGACCTCATCAGTGTGGCTTTAGACCTGGTAAGTCAACCATTGACCAGATATTCACCATGCACCAAATCTGGGAAAAGACCCGTGAAAAGAGAATCGACACCCACCACCTTTTCGTCGATTTTAAGGCAGCCTTCGACAGCACGAATAGGAGCTGCCTTCACGCCGCTATGTCTGAATTTGGTATCCTTGTAAAACTTATACGGCTATGTAAACAGACGTTAAGCAACACCAAAAGCTCCCTCAGGATCGGGAAGGACCTCTCCGAGCCGTTCGATACCAAACGAGGTTTCAGACAGGGTGATTCCTTATAGCCTATTTCCACCAAGTACTTAAATGCATTTAAGGCCTCTGTTAAGTGAATGAAATGTCAAACGTTTCCACCGAAAGTGAGTTAACTCAAACAGCTGGTTTTTGTTTACATTTGCAGTTTGCAAAATTTGTCACAAGTATTAAAATCATGAATTCAAGAGACCGCATCTATTTTATTTTGCTATTTATACAATATTATGATTTGCAAGTGCAGATTATTGCTGCACGGATGCATGCTGCTGAAAGGGAAATTCTTTTTTGCATGCTTACAACTGCCAGTGACTTCGATCCCCGATTGCGTTAACTCCACCGCCATTTCTTTGTATACATGCGAGTTTTTTCGGCAACCTCAATTCCTGAGCTCGTCCTTCCCAGCAATCCAGGAAACTTTGCTTCTCCGTAAGGTTCCACTTGCTTCGTTTTGTTTCCATTTTCAGTTTAGTTTATTTTTTTAAGTAATTATTTATTTTGTTTTTCTAGAAAACCACAATTCGAGGAGTAGCTCGGCCGAAAAATCGCTTAACCGGTTTCAAAGCGCACATTATAGATACATAAACCAGACTTTTATTTTGCGTGGTGAAATTTTTTCTGCAAAAGTTACTTTTTTGAATTAATATTGACATAAAAGCATATATTAAGTAATTGGCGAAGATAATGCTTCTCCTCTTTAAAAAATAAAATTAAAAAAAAAAATAAAAAACAAACAAAAAGCAATTGTGGAATATAAAACGATCCCCTCAACATAAAAATATACGCGACTCTAGCAACTATCAGCTGATTGCGCTAAACAAATAATTATGTATGTACGAGTAAATATAATTGGCGCAAACCAAATATTTATGTATCTATAATGTGCGTTTTGTAACCGATTAAGCGAATTTTCGGCCGAGCTACTCTTCGAATTGTGGTTTTCTAGAAAAACAAAATAAATAATTCCTTAAACAAATAAACTAAACTGAAAATGGAAACAAAACGACGCAAGTGGAACCTTGCGGAGGAGCAAAGTTTCCTGGATTGCTGGGAAGGACCAGCTCAGGAATTGAGGTTGCCGAAAAAACTCTCATGTATACAAAGAAATGGCGGTGGAGTTAACGCAATCGGGGATCGAAGTCACTGGCAGTTGTAAGCATGCAAAAAAGTAGTTTCCTTTCAGCAGCATCTGTCCGTGGAGCAATAATCTGCACTTGCAAATCATAATATTGTATAAATAGCAAAATAAAATAAATGCGGTCTCTTGAATTCATGATTTTAATACTTGTGACAAATTTTGCAAACTGCAAATGTAAACAAAAATCAGTTGTTTGAGTTAATTCACTTTCGGTGGAAACGTTTGACATTTCATTCACTGAACAGAGTCCTTAAATGCATTTAAGTGCTTGGTGGAAATTGGCTATAAATCCGAAAATACACGACTCTGGCAGGAAATATACCGAAACGTCCGAAATGTTTACATTAGTAGTGACAGCATCGACTGTTAACATAACATTTTCCGAAAGTGAGTTAACTCACTTTGAAAAGTGAGTTAACACACTTTTATACAACAACAAACACATGGGAATTTAGCATTTAAATGCGATGTTTAAATGCATTTAAGCTAAAATGCATTTAACGTCCGGTGGAAATAGGCTATTATTGTGTGACTTTTTTAATTTAATGCAGGAGAAAACAATACGAACTGCAGAGCTAAATAAAGAAGGTACAATTTTCTATAAGAGTGTACAGCTGCTGTCGTACGCCGATGATATCGACTTTATTAGCCTCAACAACCGCGCCGTGAGTTTTGCTTTCTCCAGACTTGATAAAGTAGCGAAGCGAATGGGTCTGGTAGTGAATGAGGGCAAGACGAAATATCTCCTGTCATCAAACAAATAGTAATCGCATTCCCGACTCGCACCCACGTCACTGTTGAAAGTCATAACTTTAAAGTCGTAGATGGTTTCGTCTATCAAGGAACCAGCATCAACACCAATAATAATGACAGTCTTTAAATCCAACGCATTATCACTCTTGCCAACAGTTGCTACTTTGGACAAAGTAAGCAATTGAAAAGTAAAGTCCTCTCCCGACGAACGAAAACCAAACTCTACAAGTCGCTCATCTTTCCCGTCCTGCTGTATGGTGCGGACGATGTCAACATCTGATGATTCGGCTCTAGGAGTCTTCGAGAGAAAAGTTTTGCGAACGATTTATGGTCCTTTGCGCATTGACAGCAGCGAATACCGCAGACGATGGAACGATGAGCAGTACGAGCCATACGATGATATTTACATAGTTCAGTGAATGAAGAGACAGCGGCTACGCTGGCTAGGCCATATCGTCCGAATGGATGAAAGCACTCCAACTTTGAGAGTATTTGATGCAGTACCTGCTGGTGGAAGCAGAGGAAGGTGAAGACCTCCACTCCGTTGGAAGGATCAAGTGGAGAGTGACCTGGGTTCACTTGGCATTTCCAACTGGCGCCAGGCAGCGAAAAGAAGAGAAGAATGGCGCTCTTATATTGATTAGGATATAATTGCGTAAGCGGTGCCAACGCTAAGAAGACGAAGAAGAGAAATTTTTTACCGAGGTCCAGTCAGTTAAAATGTTTTGTTTGGCGGAATGCACACGGGTAGTTTTGTGACGAAGTAGCAGACTTCATCTTTGCTCGCTCTATGTTTCCACTTCGTTTTGGCGCTCTCCATATTGTTTGACGGCTTACCTTTATAATGGGGAGGCGAGATAGAATTACTTGCAGCGCGGCATCTTTTTCTTTAATCGCGCGGACTTAGTTTTATTTTTCTTCCAGCATTATTTTTGGTACGGTAGGCATCTGGGTGTTTTTTTGAGTTTCAGACGCAATGGTCTTAACCCCAAGCCCTTCACTTCGTAAGCCTGTAATCTGCCCTCTTTAAAATTCCGACAGCTTCTTTCCTTTAGGCATCTGAAATAATTAATATTTTTAATTTAAGTAAATGTAATGAAAACTCAACGATCTTTTAACACGTGCTTAACTCGCGTGTACTCGTTTTACTACCTAGAGTTTCACAACAGTGACAGTCGATATGCTCTAAGATGCTCTATACAAAGCAAGGAATTGGTGCGAGGAGAGCGGGATCGATGTAAACCCAGAATAAACCAAAGTTCTATTTACCAGTAGGTACAAACCGCCTTCTTTTAAGCCATCTATACTAAAGAACGTGGAGAGCACCCTCTCTACCGAAAAAGTATCTAGGGATATTCTTAGATAGCAGACTCAACTGGAGCCGGAGCACGGCAGAAAAGATAAGAAAGACTATAACTGCAATTTACGCTTGAAAACCGTCGAAAGGAAACAGATGGGGTCTAAGACCGAATATGTTATAATGGATCCATACAGCGGAAGTTAGACCAAACCTGAAATTTTTCGTTTTAAATAATTAAGAAACTAAAAAGTGAACAGTGAATGTGCAAAAAGAAAACAACTAAACAGCAAAAAAAGTAAAAACCCGAAAAGAAGTGAAGTCGTACAGATGTACGGGCGGGAGTGAAGTGTAAAAGAAAAATAACATCAAAAGGATATTATCTTTAAATAAAAGAGATGTGAAACAGTGCGACAGTAAAAAAGTGACAGTAAAAGTGCAAAAAATAAATTAAATGATTTTTTGTAATAATACCGTCTCAAATAATCCCCGTCAAAATAAAAACTACATTATAAAAAGGAAAAGTTATTAAATCAAAGTAGAAATAAAATGTCAAACGTTCTCATAAACATATAAACATATTGCATTCAGACGCGCTGAGACAAAATAAACAAAAGGAGGCGGAGCCTAATACACAGAGTTGGCTCCGACTAAATAAATATTACACTTGTATACAGTGGTATAAAAGAAAACAATCTTTAAACAAAAAGTATTAGTAAAACTCAATTATTTCAATTAAGTTTATTTATTTGGGTAAAAATTTCCACTTTCGGAATTAAAAAAAAATTACATATTCTCAGTCATATTTCCGCATACACACCCATATATTTGCACTCAGACGCGCTGATGCAAAATATACATAAAACCCCCGCAATATCAATTTATTTTACAAACGCATCCTATATCAATTTATTTTTTTCACAAAACCCAATATTTTAAACCCCCTAAAATTTCACAAAATGTCAGAAGGAAAGGCAGAAAGCAGCATTAACCAAGATGAACAGATTCCTGCAAAAGTTCATCTTTGAAACATGCTGGAGGGCTTTTAAGTAAAATGGTCAACGGACTTGGCGAGTGACCAAACTGAAATCCTACTCAACTTCAAATTAGGACAGCCTTTTAGAGGCATACGTGACTATATTCATGGCGGTTTCCAGAACTGTAAATCGAAGGTGTTTGAAGCAATACAAACTCGAAAGCAACACTCAATCTACCCTCGGAGGAAACCCAAAGTCTCCGAACTAACTCTATGTTCGTCAGACTTATCACACCATATAAAAGCTAGAGCTATAAAACTACCCAAGCTCATTCATCTACTACCCACAACCCATGTGTAAGCCATTGATATCAACGAAATCACCCGATTAGAGTTAGCCGACCCTAAATCTCTTACCCCATCAATTGACATGGCAATCGGCAACGACTTAGCACCCCAAATCCTCATGCAAGGAGTGCAACTCCTCCACAACGGCACCCTGTTGGCACAGCAGACAATGTTTGGATGGATAATCAGCGGACCAACAGTCCAAAAAGTAAAATCCTTTTCTGATCAGCACCCAACTAAGGAGATTCTGAGAGCAAGAAGAAGTCCCAGGTACTCACACTAACTCAGAAGCGGATGAATACTCTCTGCGGTATGCTGCTATTAAGGCTCTTGAAGCCGGCGATAAAACTGATCGTGGAGAGATCTCCAACCAAAGCAAAATACATGGCGCTTATTATAATACTTATGAAGAAGCGTATGTACGATTTTGTAGTATTCACGCCTAGACCATGTGTGAGCTTTAGGTTGTACGGACCAGTGATCTGGACAGTGCTCATAAAGTAATGCTTATTAGCGACATGACTCCGTTGTAGGTTGGTCACCTGTTGCTGATGAGGTTACGAGAGACAGGGAGAACAAGGTCGAGGACAGACGAGGGAAGAACAATGACACTAAGAAGGCCCTGTCGCAATTTAAAGCGGCACTGGGGATAGTGCACAGATTAGGTGCGGTAGTAGACCTGTCTTTACGTGAGAGAGGGCAATGGAGTGGGCGAGAACCACGGTGAAGACGGGTAGGACGCAGGTTGGAGGCGAGCGCTTCACAGCAGTCAATCTGAAATATTATAATAGTATAGAGCAGCAGCATGCAAAAGGCGACTTCAAAAGTGTTTAAATACAATACAATATATTTCTCCGAGTATAACTCTCATTTTCTATCGTGTTAAAATTACAAGCGATGTTAGCTTTAAGCATTTGGTTAGTTTGTAATAAACCATACTTTGAATTACACTTCGCTTGTTTCCGCTTACAAATGGTTATGGTCCCATATAAATTCGGGAAACGGCTTTTGGTCGATCATTTTGTATAACACAAGAGCAAAGGCGCATTTGACTTTTGTGGGGGCCAAGGGGATAGCCAAAGGAGTCGAATAATTGTGCAGTTTTTATATATATTTTTGTGTAACGATTTCAATCTCTTCTTTGATTGTGCGTATATTTATTGTAGATACCTATGTACCGCACGCATATACCATGTTGCGCCTGTTAATGTTTTCGACTGGAATCTTTGTATTATATCTAGATTTGTCGCGTAAGCTGTACCCCATAACTGGATTCCATACAGCCATATCGGTTTTATAGTCGCATTATAAGGAAGGACTTTGTTTTCAAAGCGGAGCTCAGATTTCTTGCTTAAAAGCCAATATAAATTGGAAAATTTTAACTTCAGCTGCATCTTGTTGGCGGAAATGTGTCGCTTCCAAGTTAAACGTCTATCCAAGTGAATACTAAAGTATGTGAATTCGTATATTGCTGAGTTTGACGATAGCGCACTGTTTTGGCCTCAATGTAAAAGTGATGTGTTTGCACTTATATTCCATTCTTAAATTAATTTAAGGTGCTGCATTAACATTTTTTGGCTGTAATGGGGTATTTATGTCGGCTTAGTATAGCAGTATCATCCACAAATGTCGACGTAATTACTATGTCACTTGTAGGAATACGTATATCTGCGGCGAACAGTATGTACAATATTGGTCCAAGAACACTACTTTACGGAATACTTGCCGTGATTGGATGCTCTTCTGTTATGTGTTCATTTACTTTTCCAGTGAATCGCCTGTTGGATACATATGACTCCAGGACATTTTGGAACGAGTTAGGTAATGCTTTTTTAATTTTATGAATGAGACCATCAAGTCACACTTTGTCAATTTGTTGCACCACATCAAGAAAAACGGTCGAGCAATACTCTCATTTGTTATATGATTTATTTGTTTAATTGTGCCGTATTTTTCACGAAAACCAAATTGATGTGTAGGAATCATATCATATCATTGCCTAGCTATCATAATTACCTGCGACTTTTTCCATATTTGCGGATAATATCCTGGCTTTGATACGCCGCTGAAAAGTTTTGCAGGAAAAACGAGGGCAATGCTTGGCAATTCTTTTAGCATTTTTGGTGAGATGTGATCGTCTCCTGGAGATTTTTTTTTGAATTCAAGGCATTAATAATATTTTTTAGTTCAGACAGAGAAGCTCCGCATGTAACAGTGTATCTTGGAGCAGTTTTATTCATCATTCCATAGAGATTTTTTAGTAGAAACGTTGGGAGACAAAGACGATATAAGATTTTTAATATTTCTTTCTTATTCTTATCTCTGTGCCTATTTTAGCTTGTTTGCTGGCAACTTAAGTTGGATTTTTGCAACGGGAGTTTGGTAGGCTTGCCATTCGCGACGCAAACGTCGCTTATTTCGAACCAGCAACTCTATTCCGCTATTAGTTATTAATGTTTTTGATTTTGTTATCTGCTCTGGTGTGGCTATAGTTACTGTTGTTGTTAGTAAACTGTTAAATACAAGTAACTCGTTTTCAATATCAGTTTCTCTTCCTATTTTCAGATTGGTCTGTGTATGACTGCATATGTCTTTTGTTATATTTAAGCCAATTAATTCTGAATATAGCGAGTCGAAAAACATGCTCATTTTTAGTTAGTTGTTCGGCCAACTTAATGATTATTAAGAAATGATCAGAAGGTAAGTCAGCAAAGGTTTCGGCAAATACTAAACTCCTATCTACGTTTTTAGTGACTGCAAAGTTAATCAAATCAGATAATATTCTGGCGTCTGTAGGCCAGTAAGTTGGTTGTCTTGGTGAGGTAGAATCGTATCTATTTTTAGCACTTCTGATCGTTTTGTATAAGTACCCACTTTTTGGATTAATTAGTCTCGAACCTCAATATGTATGCTTCGCATTGTAGTCTTGAAATAGTTGCTAAATTTGTTTTTTTTTTTGTTATTAAGAAACGAGGAGGACAGTAAATCGCAGCCAAAGTAAGGTCAACCCTCCTATTTTGAAGTCTGATCGAAGTTACAATAACTCTGACCAGTTTGTTGAGAAGAAATGAAGAAAAATTTGCTTTAAACCGTTCCTTATGAGTATAGCTGTGCCACCATGTGCTTTACCATTTGGGTGATTAGTACTATACAACTTAAACTCAGGATACAAAAATTATACTTATGATTGAGATGCGTTTCGGATAAAAGCATAACATGAATTTCGTGAATCTGTAAAAATAATTTGAGAGCTAATTTATGCTGGTTCACCCCATTAGAATTCCACAAGGAAACTCTAAGGCCCGTTTTCACAATGTCCCATCAACTTAACCTTTAACCGGAGGATGGCTACCCGTCAGATAGGCTGATGTGGCACTTTCGTTTTCACCAAGTTCTGGTTACTTAACTTCTGGTTAGTTTGATCATTGTGAATATTTTGAGGTAAATTCACAAAAATTTGAGTTGTGAATACATCAAAACTGAATGACAGCTTCTATCTGCTTACATTTTTCTACACGCTTTGGTTGAGTAGTATTTAAGATCTTCCATGTTCTCTTTTATTTTTTTAAATTTTATTTCTTGGTTATGGAAAAAAATTGTAATTTAATGAAATTTATTTCATATATTTTTATCTGGAATAAATTTTTAAATAATTACATGTGTAATATTTATATAATAGATGTATATATTGTATATGGTTTCCGGGTCGTACATAATTTCGTCTATCTAGGAACCAGCATCAACAACAATAATAATGTCATCCTTGAAATCCAGCGGAGAATCACTATTGCCAACAGGTGCGTTGGACTGACTAGACAATTGAAAAGTAAAGTCCTCTCTCGGCGAACGAAAACCGAACTCTACAAGTCGTTCATCATACCCGTCCTATTATATGGCGCAGAAGTGTGGACGATATCAACATCTGATGAGTCGGCTCTGGGAGTCTTTGAGAGAAAAGTTTTGCGAACGATGTATGTTCCTTTGCGCATTGGCAACGACGAATACCGCAGACGATTGTACGATGAGCTGTATGAGTTATATAATGATGATATTGGCGTAGTTTAGCGAATGGAGAGACAGCGGCTGCGCTGGCTTGGTCATATCGTCCGAGCGGATGGAAGCTCCCCAGCTGTGAAAGGATTCCATGTAATACCCTCTGGTGGAAGCAGAGGAAGAGGAAGTCCTGCACTCCGTTAGAAAGATGAGGTAGAGAGTGACTTGGTTTCACTTGGTATTAGTGACAAAAAAAAAGAAGAAACTAAGATGTCCGTGATCTCAACCACGCTTTTCAGTAAATTTTCTGACAGAATTCTTTGGACTCAGCGGGGGTTCCATCGTACGTAATAAATTTAAAATTCGTGTGGGCATTATAATTCTACGCACTATTTATTTGTCGAAACTCTTCCACGGCACTCGACTTGCAGCCAAAAAATTATATAGGAATATAAGAGAAGCAAGAATGCTGACTGCACCTTTCAAAGGTGAAGACATCCTCATACCTCGAATCCCTATAATTCCGTCCGGTACTCACTTTCTTTTCAAACGACTACAGTTTCCTGTTTAACAAGCGTTTGCAATCACTATCAACAAAGCTCAAGGTAAATTTATGGTATTATGTGGTCTTCATTTAGATACCAATTGCATGTTTCAGGGTTGGCAGACCAGAAAACACTTTTATTTGCGTGCCCGATGATAAAACCAAAAATAAGTTTATATATTTAATTGGCGCTTTGTAACCGCTGAAGCGATTTTTCGGCCGAGCTCCTCCTCCAATTTGTGGTTTTGCGTCTTAATGTTTTTTCCAACAAATGGAGGGACCTACAGTTTATATTTACTAAGCCGCCTCCGAACGACTGATGGTTTTTTTACGAGGAGCCTTTTTATTTCATGTCCGAAATACACTCGGAGGGGTGGAAATTCCCTGCCGAGGGGCGACCGCAATTAGAAAATTTAACTTAATTTTTTAATTAAATTAATTTTCAAAAACTTTTGGATGTTGCTGGCACTGGGATATGAACCCGAGCCTTCCGAATGTGAGTACGCAATGCTAACCACTCGGCTATCGCGGCCGCCGAAAGCAAAGTATGTAATAAATATTAGTCTTAAGTTCGCTTAAAAAGATCCACATATCTTAGATTGTTTCCATGGCTCATGGAAAGGTTTGTACAATTACAACTTGAAGTGAAGCTATTCGAAAACTCCGTTAATTTACCTTAAATTCGGTACATAGGTCTTTTTCTTAGAAAACAGAAAAGGGGCTGAAAATTGTGGCACTTTTTAATCCCTTGTCGATTTTTGGTCGGCCCGAATGAAATAAAAAAATAATTTTTTTTTCAAATTATTTAATATTAGGTAAAGTAAAAGTTTCGTTCGGTTTTTATCTAAGAGATGGCGTTGTTGTCCATAGTACTAGTGTTACGTGTCGCAATGTCATACTGTACGGCGCTGAAAACGTGTTTATACGTGCTAAAAGTTTGTCTTTGACATTTTTTCGATTGATTGACTCAGTACGTTGTGAGCGCTCGTCAAAGATGGACACCAGCAAAAAGAAAATTTGCTATATATTAGCAGCCAAAGTGGCTGAAAAAATTAATTTAGTTTATGGTTTAAACGAACGTGTAGCACAAAAGTGGTTTGCTAGGTTCCGTTCCGGTGATTTCGATGACAAAGATGCACCACGCGTCGGGAGGCCTGTCGTCGAAAATTGAGATAAAATCATGGAAATAGGGGAAACAGACCGTCACGTCAGCTCTTATTTAAATGCTGAGGAACTAAAGATAAGCCAGAAAATCGTGTGGAACCATTCGCCAAAAAAAAAAAATGGACGAACTTTTTACCTAATAACAATTTATTGTAGAAATATATTTAATTCACAATTTCGAGGTCGAGTTATTTTCAAATATGTTAGCGCACAAAACTGTGGCTGTTTTTTGTATTTAGTCCTTTTTTGGGATAATTGAATTTCTTCTTCTTTATTGGTGTTGATAATTGAATTTAGTTAATCAATGATTAAGAATGTTAATTTTTTATTTTTCAAACAGAAGTGACCGCGATAAAAGACGCCGCGCGCGCGCTCAGGTAGTTGGATTTTTTTAGTTCATTTTTTGCTAGCTCGAACTACCGCAATTAAACGATAGTGCGGCTAACGAGTTAGAATGTAAATGGATGGAAGGATAGCGGCGTTAAAGAAGACACAGAAGAATAGTAAACCGGAATGTCGTAAACGACGTTTACATTATAGTTTACGTTCGTCGGTGGCATTTAAACATCCTACCCGAATTGCGGAGACGCGTTGGAAAGTGTGTTCTACAGTTTTTGTAGGGCGCGGATTTCTTCGACGATGGCGAGTTTCGCGGTGCGGTTTCTAAAACCTTTTGTCCGCACTCCATTGTGGCATGTTGTTGTGGGGCACGTTGTTGGGTAGCGCGATGTTGTGTGACGCACTACTGTGTGCCACGCTGATGTGTTGCGCGGTATGGCGTCTTGCAGCGGGGGCTGTAGATGAAGATGGTTTGGGAGGTTCTGATGCTGCTTAATGAAGCATGGTGATGCGCCTAATCTATTGAATAAGAAGAAGAACGAAACAATCTGTAGTTGACGCGTACAAAGCAGATATTTATGATTAGGAGGGGGATTTCTCGTTATTGCTGTGCTTCGTGCGAAGGTTTCTCATTTGGAATGAAGCACTGTTTTACTAAGGGTCGTGTGATAATCCCATTTTGCGTGCGGGGGTCCACGACATGGATGAGATTATCGGGCACACAGCGCTTCGAAAGAAATGACCTGGAGTTAGCGCTGTAAAATCAGTTAGGCCCTGGGACATTGCCGAAATTGGCCGAGCATTGAGTGTTTGAATTTGTGGGATGCAGACGTTTTTTTTTTTTGAAATGGACTTTAAAACTATTTACTGCGGATTTCCACAAGCCGCCCATGGGTGGGCCGCTCGGTGGTATATATGCATATTTCTGGGTAATATCTACTGCACACTCGTTAAGGAAATTGACGAGTTCTCGTTCAGCTACTCTTTGTGTTGCGATGAACGTTTTTCCGTTGTCGCTCAACATTTTGGAGAGATATCCTCGCCTGCCCACAAATCGACCGAATACTACTCTGAATGCCAGAGTGGTAAGATGAGAACTTAAATCAAAATGTACTGCCTCCGTCGTGAATCAAACGACTACGGCGAGTGTAATAGATCTCAGTACTGAGGCCTTTGTTAAAAAACGGCCCTGCGAAGTCCACCCCGGTTACCGAAAATGGTAGTGACATTGTGCACCGCTCAGAGGGTAGAGCGGCCATTAGCTGGGAGCGTGTTTGTGCAAGCTTTTCATTGAAAAAAAAATTTTTTAAAGGCTTTAGCCTTGGGATGAAGTATTCTTGTCTGGCCATTTGAAGCATGAGGCGCGTTTCCGCATGGAGAAGCAGTGCGTGGAGGAACTTCAAATGTAAGTGACACAAGTCTTTCATTGACACAGGGAAGTCCGTTTTTATCCAGGAATGGATTCAGGTTGAGTAGTGAACTTTTTTTTTGTCAATTGTCCTTTTGTTTTGCAAGGCATCTTTTTCGCAAGGGAAATAGCGAGATTGCGATACTTCGATCAAACGCTGCTTTACAAATTGGCAATCAGCATGGGTCAGATGTGGCAAGGTGAGTAATGGTTTTCCCTTGGAGTTATTTCGGACGTTGTCTACGAAACGGAACATATACGCTGTCACGCGAATAGCTCGAGAGTATGAGGAAAACCGATCTAGATAGCCGGGCTCATCTTCAAGCACGTGATATGCTTCTATCTTACGCCGCTTGACACATGGCACCATTTTTCACTTTGGACATATGTATCTTCCATGTGAACGGTGGCTTTTCGACCAATGCCAGTGCTATTTCAGAGCCTGACCATAAGAATGTGTTGCACACTTCCAGACCGTGCTAGTTTTGGACAGTTGCGGTCAGTTTTGCTAACAATACCGCTGCGCAAAACTCTAGGCGAGAACAACTTTTTATTATCAGCGGTGCAACTTTGTATTTTGCAACAAATAGGGTGGATGTTGCATGGTTATTTGCTTCCGTGCGCACATACACGGTGTGTCCCAAAAATAACCGAACTTTATATTTAAATCATACAACATACAGCGCCATGTATTGAAAATTTGGAACATTAAAAAGATACATTCATCCTCTTTCAAACGCACCTAACTTCATGTAAGTCGGATGACAGATGTAAAAGTGACAGCCATTTCAATAAAACCAAAAGTGTGCTAATGGTTCCAAAAAAAATTGAACAAAGAGCAAATAAAAAATTTTGTGTCAAACTTGAAAAAAAATTGAAATTGAAGTTTAAAAAATTAAAAAAAAAATTGAAAAAAATGAAGCAGCCGTAACCGAGGTACTGAAGAACATTTCTATAAATGATCGTTCCAAACGTTGTGTTGAGTCAAATGGAACCTATTTTGAATAAATAATAACTTTCAAAGATAATATAATGTGTATTTTACTATCTTATATCCAAAAAGTTCGGTTATTTTTGGGACACACCGTGTATATTATTGCAAAGCGTCCGAGGCGTGACAGAGCCATAGATCTGGGTATACTGACCCGGAGTGAAATTGAGCCATCGATGGATTTCGATGTCGGAAATGGCTGGCAAGTTTTGTGTAAACTGTTACCATTTGAGTAATGAAGTGGGCTTTGCGCATTCATACCAATCAATGCCATCGAGCCAAGGTTCTTGCAGCAGAATCTTTGCTTTTAAGTGTTGCGACCGACCATAGAATTTGCCGTTTTGTGGCAACTGTAGTTACAGAAACTGGCAGGATGGTAATGAAAACCTGTACATTAATACGTTCCTTCGGATGTCGATGATTTTAATAGTTGAAGCATCTTCAAATTCAAAAATTGGAGTCGAGAAGGTCTTCTCTCGGGAATTTCAGAGATGGGAGAATCTGCTGGTTCGCGAAACAGAATTCTCTGATAATCTTTATCGTCCTCATGCATGCCTATACATTTTTTCAATATCTCCATTGAATACGCATCTTACATGCGCCAATGTAATGTTAGCAACATGAGGTCATGTTGGAGTGAGGGACCTGTATATAAAACATCATTTAGGGAATTATCTGAACTTGATGTTTTCTTTGCGTTGAAAACCACTCGCACTTAAGTAGTGATTTTATCTGGTTTTACAACCGCATGATGTGGCAAATAGAACGAATGGTGATTGCCATTGGTGAAGATTTCACTTGGGGTTGTGAGTTTCATATAGCCTAATGTTATGTATTCTTGCAACACATCATTGTACATTGCCTTTAACTACCCTTTCTTCTGAAGCGTGAGTTCCTTGCTAACAAAATAGACGCCTGACAATGTAACGACGACTTGAATTTCGAGAGGTTGCTGCACAGTACTGTTCTTCATACGGCTGATTTTCAGGCGGATTGTTTGGAGGTATGTGGATTTCTTCCTGTCGCCAGAATCGCCTCAGTTGTGCACTGAGCGTTTCATTAGAAACTCGTTCTTTTCGGTCACTGAACCACTAAGTATCCATCTAAATATGTCTTTTTTGCGCAAGTAGATTGTCGCAAACTTTTTGCGGTCCTTCCACTAAAATCTATAGAATAAGATCGCTGCCGATAACCATTACAATTTGAGCAGGAATGTGAGAGTTTGGGTCAGCTAGCTTGAGATTACTCAGTATATGCCAGTTTTGGCAACTCATTGCAAAGATCGGAAGAAGCTTTGTTAACTGAGGTAAAACTATTCCATGGGCCATAATTCTTTGCATGGTTTTGGAAAAAAGAAACGACGAAGTTTGGTGGAATTTTGAATCACACGACCACTCATGGCGAAATTTCGAATCTGGAGTGTTCGAACGGTAGTTTAAAATTTTTCTGGACTTTTGAGAAAATAAAAGTTCTCTGTTTGCCTTGGTCAATCAAGGCTCGTAATTCTCTTTCATGTTTAACTGCTACCATGGCTGTTGTTAAAACCTTGTTTTCGTTGTTAGAATGCAAAGACTGTATGTATGCTTGTTTTGGGCAACACAGTTGCTCGTTGGGTTTGGAGCTGGATAGTGGCTGTCGAGAAAGAAATATCGACTTGGCAGTTGCATGTTGTACTGTAGCTTCATGGGGTCGGCTACTGGCGTGTTGAGCATTTGGCTTAACATCTATGTGCAGTATAGTATGATGCCTTTGCTGGCATTTTGCACATGTAAACTTGTTCTTACAGTCTTTAACGTTATGATTGTAAGCAAAGCAGTTTCCTCACAGGTTGTTTTTCTGTACAAGAATATGCCTTCTTTGGTTCCGCCATAAAATTTTATGTCCTAATAATAGTTTTCTGCTGAGCAGAATATGGAGCACTTGGCTTAGGCTTATTGGGATAAAGTCTATTTTATCTTTATCTCTGAAGTGACAATGTCGTTTCTGGAAATTTTGTAGAACAAATATATACCAGAATAAGATCCCAACTGTATGTTGAAACGTCTTGAGAATGTAAGACAGCCACAGTTGTTAATAGTGGTTTGAATCCTTTGTATTTGTTCATTATTATTGGACCGAATAGCAGGCAAGTTCATTTAAATTTTAGCCGATTATCTACTAAGATGCGTGTGTTCTCATACCTTGGCCGAAGTGCTACGCATGCCTGATCGAAATTATCATCCCTCAGGGTATAATGTTTGACAATAGCACCGGCTTTTACTTGCGTTTTATACCGGAGATGGCATAAAGTAAAATTTTTTAGCACAGAGAGCTTCGGGTGGTTAATGTTCAACGCTGTGAATGTTTCACAAAAAGCCGAAAATTCTTCGTAGGTCCCATAAAAAGTCTCTGTATTGCAACGAGGAACTTGGAGGAAAACGTTGGAAACATTTGATTGCTCTGAAGTGACTTCCACACAGGATGGTGAACTCCGAGCTTTGATTATTCTAAGCATTTTCAGCTGTTCCGCAATCTTAGTTTTTGTCATTTTGTAAATGTTAAGCCTTAAGCTGACTCTTTGATCTACTCCGACAAGCTGTCATCCGTTTTAAAAAAGCTGTAACAAAGGCAGCTGGCATTCTAGACTTTTGTGTTTGACTTCGAGATACGATTCGGTATGGTCTTCAATAAGTGAATTACCGAATCTTGAACTATATATCATTATGCTGTCAACTTTGGTTAGGAACTTTTCCACACAGGGATCGTTTTTGAGTACGTTTATGAGGATTTCCTTTTCGCACTTGCGGAATCTAGCGAAGTAATTTTCACTTTACCCTCCGTATCGGACATCTTAATAAATTTTGTATCTTGCTCTCGAGATCCAATTGGCAACGAGGGATTTAGGAAAAACAACTGTTTTGAGGCCGATAAAATTATAAAAGCAAGAGACTATGAGACGTTCTCGCCCGTTGTTCGCTAAGGAAAACTTGAAAAAGTTTTCCTAAACAATATTTATTTCCAAAATCGTCAAAATAGAGAAAATTTAAAAAAATCACACACAGATGCAGCGCTATAAACAGAAGAAATATACGCTTATTTGTAAAATACGTAAATACAATGTTATTAAATAAATATAGTAAGAAAGGTACGATACGGGCGTTATTTAATATAAAACCCTCTTGGGTTTGTTTAAGGGGGGAGACTCATGTAAAATTTTCAAAAAATCGATTTTTTTTTTCGATATTCTGAAAGTATACTATGTTGAGCGTGTACTGACGAGCCGGATAAAAAAATCTCGAATATTTACAAAGTTATAGCTAATACAGTGGAGCGGGCCGTACTGAACTGTACTGTGTACTGAAACTTTAAACGCGATTATCTCGAAACTACTTTTTGAAAAACTGCTCGTGTTGTAGCTCAAAAAATTATTGACCGATTTGTTTGAAATTTGATGAGGCTTTTCTCTACATTACTACCGGAAGGATAAACCTAAAACTTCAGGTATTTTTGATTGATTATTTATTTTTTTGGGGTCCAAAGGGTCAAAAAAATAGCTCAAAATCGTAACTTTTTTTTAAGGCTGATTTTATATTGGATTTTATCCTTTTCTTTTTAATTTTATAGGTTTATCCTTTCCGTTTATATGTCCAGAAAAAAAAAATTTTTTTTTTGGTGTTTCAGATCAACGGTTGATGAGTGACAAATGGAGCAGTTTCGGACCTCGCGTTAGAGGCAGCCTACAAGACATCATGCTGAGCCACCATTTTGAATTAAAAAAAAAAAAAAATTTTTTTTTGTAATCTTAAAATGTTAAATAAAGTTGTGTTAAAAGTTCTAAACAATTAAATTATTTTATCACTTAAAAAAAAAATATTAAAAAATGACCGATTTCGAGGCATTTACATGAGTCTCCCCCCTTAAATGTATCTGTATCTTATTTTCCCTGTAAAAAATTGTGGACCATATGGTACCTTGATTAATGCAAAAACTAAGCCCTGTCATGAACTTTTGGATCAACTTGCGTCTCGCTACCTCCCTGTTGTTAGCCGATGATTGCTCGTATTTTAACGATCGCAGTTACTAAACGAAGATGGATGTGCGCAATAAAATTTTTACCCGTATACAGAAAATGTGTGAAAATAAGTGGAGTCAGTTTCGTTGGTGAGCTCTGCTAATATTATAATACGTATATAGAGGACGCGCATAAGTTGGAAAATATAAAATTTATTTTCCAATCCAAATACAATGCGAAAATTTAAATATGTTTTATATACGTATATGTTTTGAACAAGGTGAATTGTAGTCGGAACTAAAAATTATGTCCGAATGTCGTTTTTCGAATATACTCCATGATATAATCCACTGCAGGTACTCCGTGGAGTAATTTTTAGTTTCATGTATCAAACAATTCGTGGGGAATATTACCGCTAACAAAATGGTTAACAAGTACAAAGCATTTTTAAGGGATTTCGCATTTACAGTAGCGTAAGCAGGCGAAATAATTTAAGTGTAATTAGTTTTTTTTGTGCTTGAAGGTTGTGAATTTAAGATATACATTAAGAACAGAAAGTTTCCGGAAATTTTCATTTAATCTGCCTGTTTCAGCACTTTTTTTTGTTAAGTTGGTACTGTCCTTAACTACTATGAAAAAATTGAGCGCGATCTGTCAACCAGTTTTTTTTTGCAGAAGCGGTTGAAATCAGTCGACCTCGGTTCCCTCTGCGAGTTTTCTTTTACGGCCCCAATCGAGTCTAAACGGGTTCCACTTGGTAATTTGAGTTTTGGAAACAAAAAAGTCGCATGAGGACAAATACGGTCTTAAAATCGTACTACTAAAGCTCCGCGCGATGGGGCATTATCGTCATGAAAGTCTCCGGAAATTGTTTTAGCGCAAACGTCCATCTGTCCCGTTGCAACGAATTCATGATGAACCAAACTACGAATATCGAAAAAAGCAATTTCCGGGAACTTTCTGGTCTTAATGTTTACTACATATATATTATTGTTTAGCGGCAAAAAAAAATACTGATTACCTGTTCGATTTAGAGAATTAGTTGTTTAATTTATACAGTCTTTTCTTTTTTTGATAAAGTTTTGGCGGGAAAGGAAAGTCTGCTTCCAGAACCTAAAGACTCACTAATTGCACTTTTTAAAGAATATCAATAATCTGTCTACTTACTGTTAATGGCAATGCTTACGTCCCACTTTTTTTGGTTGCTTGCCTCCTCTGTTTATTAGTTTGGTGTGGCCCCTGCTTGGTGCTTATATTTGTCGTTTTTTTTTTTCGCACTACACAGCACCTTAGTTTTTGATTTTTTTTCTTTTTTTTTCATAGTGATCGTCAATTGTGGACTGTATGTATTTTTTTGGCTGGTCAATTTTGGCCTCGAATGGCCATGTTACTGCAAAGCTTGTCTATGTTTTCTTCTCAAATTGAATAACAACAATTTATTGTAGCAATATTTTTAATTCACGTTTTCGCGGTTGAGATATTTTAATGTATGTTAGCGCAAAAACCTGTCTGTTTTTTATAAATAGTTATTTTTTTTTGGTTAATTGAATTTAGTTAATCAATAACTAACAGCCTTATTATGTATTGCGAACGAAAGGTCTGACGAACGAATCGTCTCCGGACGATTTCGTACAGCATTGACATTCCCTATATTGTTCGTCAACCCTTACATTGCCTACGTAACAAAGAAATGCGAGAAGGAATCATTTGTCAAATAACATGTTGCCATATGTCATTTATACAATAATTAAAATAAAAACACTGTGTTTTTTCTAATTTCTATCTATTTAAAGTTACATTTTAAACATCTGGCAGTGCTCATTTGCTCATTCCTTCTTTATATTCTCGTTCGTTGACATTTGTATTGGTTTGTTTACAATACGGTGTTTGTATATATTCAAAAAATATATATACAAAATAAAATGTAATGAAAAAGCAAAACTAGCATTCAAACAAATTTTATGATTTGTTAATAGTTTTATTAATTTCAATTAAATTCGTTAAAATCTTTCGTTTTTTCCGACTTTTAAGATCAGCCCAAATCTATGTAGAGAATTGCGTAAAGAATATTATGTTTACATTTTTAAACACATTTTCACATATATTTTGTATTTTAAACTGTAATTCCAATCCACGTTCACATTTTTCCATTCCACCACACTTTTCTGCGGAGGTCCATTCGCGTTCAATTTATCCGCAACTTTCCTCCACTGGGCATCGAAAGAAATTCTACCAACCCCAAATACAGGAGCGCCTCTAGCCAAGTCTACCTTAGCCTCCAATACTTTAATGAGCATCTCAAACTGGATGCTAGTAGTTTTCTTAACGCTGAAATAAGTTGAATATGTTATTTCAAATCAAGCATTGATTGAATTAGTTAATATTACCTTTTTTTACATGACTGATCCATTTTGAATTTAATGCAACGATACCAAACTAGCTTTCGTTTGAATTTGACATGTCTCTTCGTTGTTTTGCATACTATTCGTAATAGAGAATGTACTTTTCAATAACATATCACGTAAGAATCAGCTGTTATCGTTTGGCTTTGTGTTCGAAATACGTAATACAAAAATGCGAACGATTCGTGTCTGACACGAAACGAGCGTTCGCTTCGCAATACATAATAAGGCTGTAAGATTGTTAATTTTTTATTTTCCAAGCTGGAGTGTCTGCGATAAAAGACGCCGTGCGCGAGCGTATGAAGTTGGATTTTTTAATATCTTTTCCGTTAGCTCGAACTACCGCAGTTAAGCAATAGTTCGACTAACGAAATAGGTCATAAAAGGATGGAAGGATAACCGCGTGAAAGGAGACACGGAATAATAGAAAACTGGAAGCTCGCACCGACATCTTCGAAAAAATCGTATTTATGGATTTACTTGAATTTTGGTATATAATTGAAAAAATGTGCATATTCATAGCTCGTTTTAGTTATATTTTTGAATAATATGTTTAAATGGAATACTTTTGTTTCCTGAACAAGGACCAGAATCCTGGGAAAGGGATCACATACATATTGACAGAAATAAGTACGATTTGGATATCCATAAGCAGGTGTGTTCACTTCGCATTTTGATTATTATGCGGATGCGGGTTACAAGCTAATCTTATAGGTTTATCTTGAATAAGCATAGATTCGTGTGATGCGTTGGGCTTATTCGGGGCATTTATTTTGACATTTTATTTACTTTGAGCAGCGGAGAAGTGACACACAACTCTGTAGCTAGCTATATTATTGATATGTATAATAAGGAACTATATATTAAATTTTGACTTAGAGGATGCTTAATTAGGGCTTTTCGTTCTTTGCAATAAAAATTAGAATAAAAGTTGGACAAAATACAGAAAGTCACAAGAACGATGGGTTGGTCTGCTTTTCTATATATTGGTCTAGTGAAAAGTATTTCATAGCTCTTACAATAGATGGCTTTTGTGATTTGTATCTCCCGTTCTATAAATGAGATTGGATTACGCTCGGTACCGTTAAAAATATGACTTTTTTACTAAAAAATATCGGGAGAAGGGTTGATCACTTAACTCAGTAGTGTTTGAGTACATGTCAAAGATAATCATCAGTAAAGAGGAAATACGCTATATTCTACAATTTTTCTTCGACAGAGGCGAAAACGCAAGACAGACAGCTGAAAATGTGAATAATATTTATCGTCCTAATACTGTTAAAGTCAAGCACAATTTTTGGCTTCGTCGATTTCGTTCCGGTAATTTTGATGTAAAAGATGCTTCACCCATCCCATAGATCTGCGAGTCCCTGCTGAATCGTAATAAAGTGAATCACTTACAACAACCGTAACCGAAAATGCTCGTGGTCCTGGCCAGGATTGACAACCAGGAAGGTTGTTTTCTGTGTTTGGTGGGATTAGCATGTAACCATCCTCTATGAACTGCTCTCCTACAACCAAGCTCTTAATTCGGACCTGCACTGTCAGCAATTGAACCGTATTAAAGGAACAAACGCCCAGAAGACTCAGCTTTGGCCAACGGGAGGAGAATTGTGTTCCATCAGGACAACGTTAGACCACACAAATCGATAGTGACTTGCTACAAGTTCCGAGAGTTTGGTTGGTAGATTCTCATGCACAAGGGACAAGGGCTTTTATTAGAGAGACATAATGACATTACCTTAAATACGGCAAACAGTTATCGAGAAAAAGAGTAAATATTTGACATAAATTGGATAACTGGTTAATTATTTTAATGTTATATAATCACTCCTCAATTCATTTAGCAGTTGGTCCACTCCCTATAACAAAGTTCTTGCATGAGGATGTTAGATTCTAAATATTAATCATTCCAGCTGATCTAGTAAAGCCTTAGCTTTTTGTTGGAGCTTTGATTGGTATTAACGAGCAGGACAAAATGTTTACAGAACAGTTAAGTTGGAAAAATATGAAATGGCGGAATTTAGAGGGTCATTCAGCAAGGTTATATTAAAAAATCCGGAATTTTAGGTAGCTATCATCCTAGTACGTTGCTCTCAGACAATTGTACCACTCGTCTTTTGTGCCACCGATAAGAAAAAGTTGTGACTTCGTGTATGCGCGAAGATCCACCCCAAACTGAAAGGATCACGTACTTACCAGCAAATCTACTATGACTCGACTCCTTAATAAGCCAAAAAATCCCTTAATGCTATAGGGAGAGGAGGCGACATGGAGAAGTATTTATTTTAGCTGTAAAAATCTACATTAATGTTCTGACAAATTTTTATGGCATCAATATGAAATTGTGTGACTTTAAATACATATGTTTACGCTTAAGAAAATTCTTATACACAGGTATGTACATACATTGTAAATCTGTAGAGAATACAGAATAAAGCAATCAAGGAGTATAAAAGAGACTTTTACGTAAGCTACGTAAAGTAGTCGTCGCAACAATAGCCATAGCAACAGACCGTCATCAGTTGCTCTTAGGTGTGCCGTTATGTGTTTCGAAGTTGGATTTAAGTATTATTTCTAATTCAAGCTAGCAAAGCTCCCAGTTGTGTGCATTTAGAACTAATTATGAAGAAAGAGGTATATTAGCTGCAAACAAACAAATACATAAATAAATAAACCAAATAAGTCAAACACCTGCAGTGGCAGCAATAAAGAGTAGGAATCGTGTGTTAAAGTCATATGAATCTTAAAGGAAGTGATGTTCCAGTTAATACGTATGTACATGCGTCTTAATCAATATCAAGATGCTTACATTTTATATCTTTTAATCAAAAAGATATAACCTAAGTGTTATATACATGTATGTGTGTATGTATATAGTTATATGAAGGTGCACAGAAAGCAGACAATTAAAGAAATTATGAATTGCAATTTCAGTGATTTCAATTTTAAAAACGTTCAATAAGACAGCTTATACAACATATGTATGTAAAATATATATTAAATAGCTAATTCTGGTCTCCTGGGGCTGTTGTACGAGAATTTGAGCATAAAATTAATAAGAAAAACGATATGATTAGGAACCAAGAGATAATTAATAATCACTCGTTGAGAATCCATTATCTAGATGTTAGAGGTCTGACTACCAAATTGGCTGATCTTTATTCGCCCAGTCTTCATTGAAACTTCATGTCGAATTTTTCAGTATTTGTTCAGCTGTGTATCGTGGATGATTCTGATTCAATTATTATCTCAGAAGATTTCAATTTCCTTAAATCTTCTAGAAGAAAATTGATGATAACATCGTCTTGGTCTGTACTCGACTATGTTTTATGTTGACAATATTTTAAAATTGTCTAAGACTACGTACGATCCTCTTGTTCTTTCGGAGGATATTTATCATCCTGCTTTAGAAATGACTCTTGAAATCAAACCTACCCTTAGGGTTAATAATGCGTCATCTCTATCTGGTTCTAGTTCTCGTTTTAACTTCGCGAATGCGAACTATAATGGTAATGTTGAAACACACTTTAATAACACAATTTTTTAAATTATTTCAAAGTTTTGCACCAAAACATGCTAGTTCTTTAACCAAATGACCCAATTTGTGATTCACAAAGGAATTACACAGTGTGTCCCAAAAATAGCCGAACTTTATATTTAAATCATACAACATACAGCGCCATGTATTGAAAATTTGCAACATTAAAAAGATACATTCATCCTCTTTCAAACGCACCTGACTTCATGTAAGTCGGATGACAGATGTAAAAGTGACAGCCATTTCAATAAAACCAAAAGTGTGCTAATGGTTCCAAAATAAAATGGAACAAAGAGCAAATATAAAATTTTGTGTCAAACTTGAAAAAAAAAATTGAAATTGAAGTTTAAAAAATGAAAAAAAAAATGAAAAAAATGAAGCAGCCGTAACCGAGGTACTGAAGAACATTTCTATAAATGACATAAAAAAATCTACGCATGCGCTGGTTGATCGTTCCAAACGTTGTGTTGAGTCAAATGGAACCTATTTTGAATAAATAATAACTTTCAAAGATAATATCTATAATGTGTATTTTACTATTTTATATCCAAAAAGTTCGGTTATTTTTGGGACACACTATGTAAATACGTATAATTCGAAAGTCTCGCGCTTTTAAACTGGAGAAAGAACTAGTTCACTAATAGTTTATGATTTCATTAACTCCAATTGCAGAGTGACATACAAAAATACGTTAGCACAATTTATCAAGTTTAATTATTCTACCCTCACCAATTTGTTGGATTTTGTTAATCATGTTTCAAATGGATTTAAGGAAAACGAGAATACTGGTTTTGGTAAAGAACTCGACAGAGTATATATTATATATAGAACATATAGGGTATATAAAACCCGCAATGCAGCCACCTGAGCCTGATTCTGTTCTTCTTAAAATAAATAAAATAATTACGATATGATTTTAATTATAAAATATTTAAAAAATTTATAATCTGCCGATGATGTAAAGCGTTTTAATTCATATACTTAACGAAAGCCGGTTTCGATAACAGATTTAAATAATTTAGTAACTTAACAAATAAAAAAGCATGAGTTCTCACGAAAGTATTTTCAATCACCATCTTACACAATAAGCTACTCGAACAAGTATGTAATTTTGTTGATTTGGGTGTAATAATCTTCACATTAATACCGGGTTATCCACTTTGCGGTTTCGAAATAAGCGCAACTAAAATTGGCATTTTATATGAAACGCCACATCGTTCAAATGACCGCCTCGCGAACTATGTTGAAAGCTTTAATAGAGCGATCTGACGAATTTAGAAACCATCATACGAAAATACTTTTTGTGTCATTGGAGAATCTGATAAATTGAGTCTATTGAAAAACAGTGTTTTGTCATATACATGTACCTACACTTTCTAGCCGCAGAGAAATAGTAGGGATAATTATTTATGGTAAAACTTATTTATAGTAAATCTTCTAAATCTAATTTGCAGTTCATTTCTCTTCTTATTCTTCCTTACTGGCCTAGATACCGCTAACGCGATTACGGCCGAATTTATAGCATTGCACCATTCATTTCTTTTTCTCGCTATTTGCCGCCAATTGGAGATACCAAGTACAGCCAGCTCCTTCTTTACCTGGTTTCTCCAACGTAGTGGAGGTCTTCTCCGTCGACCTCCATCGAAAACTTTCAAAGCTGGACGGGAACGATAAACGATGAGTTTGATTTTGTTCGTCGAGAGAGGACTTTACTTTTCAATGGCCTGTTGACAAGAGTGATTATGCGTTGGATTTCCAGGCTGATATTGTTGTTGGTGTTAATACTGGTTCCAAGATAGACGAAGTTAGCGAATGCGATGACTGTTTATTTGATGGCAAGAGATATATTGTGCCAGTATCATCGGCGTGCAGCATTTATTTTCTATTAATACTAGCCTTAGTCTTGCAGAAAAACAAAAAATGGGTGCAATACGATAATATAAATTATTATTTCACCACAAGAAATGGAACGTATTTTCCATTACCATTGATAGGGGTTTCGGGCTCACCATCTCCGTGTGTTCCATTTTCACTGCCATTCAGTAGGCTGGAGAAATTTTACCTCCAGAAATTCACTATATACTAGGCATGGGTTACAATATCTTATTGTGTCTCCAGTGTGAATTGTGAATTGTGACATTGCTGTCCGATTGAAGACCCTGCAGCCTTACTGCGCCAAGTAAGAATAGCTTTTGTCTTGCGAATCACTTAGGTTTCTAAAATAAGTAGGTCTTGCAGATTTTTTTGTAGGAGTAGAAACTCATATGTACCTGCGATCGGAAAATGATGGTCTGTCAAGTACTTTCCAATCCTAAACTTCAATAGAATTCTTTTGTGGGATGAAAGCGTTATGTCTAAAACGTTCTTTGACGTTAGTCCCATATATGGTACATAGGTTCCGTACCTCTATTTATAATCTTAAGTTTACTTTGTAATAGATAGTGTTTCGGGGAACAGAAAGCTTTTTTACTGACCCTTTTTTGTTCAAATAAAATAAACAAACGTTTTAGTCACAATACTTTATAAACTTTACTAGCTTTAACCCGCAGTTTATCTCGCGTTGAACCCATCAAATAAGTATCAGAAATCATTATAGTAGAAAAGGATCAATAGAAATAATGTATATTTCTTTGCTTGGCTGGGATATCTATTTGAAAAAATTACTACATGCAGTTAAGTTTTAAATTTTAAAATATGCTTTAATGAATCAATACAACAAATTATAAAATAGATTTCACTATGAAGGAAATTAAAAATTCTGAATTTATTTTAAATTGGAATGGAAGCTCAGTGTTGTCAGTTGTTCTGACGTTTTCATCGCTCTTCTAGCTGCTCGCTGTATAGGTTGTCTTTCTAAACGAACTCGTCTATGAACAGGAGTTTCAGCTGCTCTGAAGACTAATTGTCGATCTGCTCGCTGTTGTCTTCTCAGCTCTGCGTGAACTTCAGATTCTTGATTTCGTGTAACTTTAGCTCTACGGGCCACCGGAGTATGTCTTGACAGTGCAGATTTCCGCTTTCGAGAATATCTAAATACGTGTATGCAGTGACAGAAGAAGCAACAAATAAGTAAAATTAAGAAAACTTTAAAATGGCTGAAAGTATAGTCTATGGGAGTATAGTATATAGTCTCCATAGTATACAACAGTTAAATGGATTTGGTGTTGATGTGGCTGTCGGTAATACAGTGTGATAATATGGTGTGATGGCACTATAGTACTTAGGCTTGAGCTTCATTGCTGGAATGCTAGATGGCGGTTAAGTAGCCAGATAGCCAGATTCAGAGGTATTATTGGCTAAAAAATTTCTTTATTTTATTTAAAAAATATTTTTTTTTTATTAAATAAAAAGTATTCTATATCCATTCCGATACCTCCAAGAGTATTTGTTCAAATTTTCGTGATGATCGGTTAAGTAGTTTTGCGTGAAAGTGTAACAAACGTCCGGACTTTCGCATTTATAATATTAGTAGGATTTACGAAATTCAAATTTATTAAAATCACCATATGCATGTGAATATGCATATGTATAAAAAGAGCAACTATATGCTACAGCAACCATAATACGAATGAAGTAGGCAAGTTTTCTCAATACAATATTTTGATTCCCTTACGGTATAGGGATCACCTGATTTGGATTCCTTACATTCCATCTTATTGATATACATGGTTTCTACGGAGTGGTAACATGAGTTTTGGAAACAAAAAAAGTCGCATGGGGCCAAACCCGGTGAATACGGTGGATGATCGATGGTATTGAACGGGTTTTTGGTCTTAAAATCGTTCACAACTACAGCTCGGTGCTATGGCGCATTATCGTCATGAAAAATCCATGAAAAATTGGCAAACGATTCCGGCAGCTTACGACGAATGTTTTCGAGCAAACGCCTTAAAACGCTCAAATTATATTCTGTATTGATCGCCTGTCACGTTGAAATGAAATCATGATAAACCAAACCCCGAATATCGAAAAAAAACGATATCCGGAATCTTTCTGGTCTTAATGTATGATTAGAGGAATGATATTTAACAAGGAGTAAGTTAGTAATAATAGCTGTAACGTCCGGCTCAAAAACTGATGTGAAAGATGCGCCGTTGAGAAAAGGTCCACCTCGAGGTCAGCAAGATTTTCTGAAATGGGACACAAAGGCCGTGAATTTATTATAGCAGGTGGTATCAGCTTCCAGGAAATTCCGTCCTTTACGTATTGCACGTGGAAATAAATGGTCTTGGCTCAAAAATAATTTCTTTAACTCTATTAGCTTCTACAAAATTCATAGCATTGTCCGACCAAACAGTTTGTAGTCTACCTCGTGTGCGAGCAAATCTTGTGAGGGTTACGAGGAATGAAGGGGTTGACAAGTGCTCTACTAATTTTATATGAATGGCATTCGTTCCGAAACAAACGATTAAGCATATGTGACATTTAATTGGTGGTCTATTTCAAATATCGGATTTGTAAAAGAATGGTCCACAAAAATCAATTTTGGTGATTATGAAGGCTCGATTGCCTATAACTCTTTCTGGTGGTAAATTTCACATTAAATGTTCTATAAATTTAGGCTTGATATGAAAACAGCGAACGCATTATTAATTATTGGACTCACAGTTTACGCCCACCAATAGGCCAATATTGTAGACGAATGGATTCCAACAACGATTGTGGTCCAACGTGAAGTAATTTCTGGTGAAAGTTGCAAATAATTGCGCCAGTTATTGAACGACGTTTTGGCATTTGGATGCTTCGATGAAAAATGTAGATTTAAGTTTTGAAGAATTCAAGGAATGGATTCAGCGATCGAATTTCTGACGAAGTCTTTATAGCCAACTTGTCTTCTAGTGCTTTATATTCATCTCTAAGGTGCGATATTTGAAAGAAGAAAAGTTCCTTCTTGCAATCCTTTGTATTAATTAGTCGGGAAACACGATACACATAAGCGTAAACTTTCGTTCAAATAAATTTAAAAATTTGCAATGTAGTGATATATCTGATATGATAAAAAAATGCCCGTTTTCGACATTCTGATAAATTAAGTGTTGGTAAGAGAGTTGATTTCGGCCATTTACAATCATCGTTATTAAGAAAGAACGGCCTTAACTTCCATAACGACATGCTTAAAAGTTCTTTTGGGCTAGCTCCTCTTAAGATAGTATCTGCCGGGTTAGAGTTGATTGGAGCATAATTCCCAGTCATTATTTTAGTAAGGGTTTGAATGGTATTAACACGGCTACCAACAAAAACGTTGAAGTGCTACGTAGCTATCATCAAACGTTAGAAATTTCTTTCGATCATTATCAACTAGATCAGCCAAAATACGACTATCGTTCGAGCCCCATCCCATCAAGTTGAATTCTTCGAGAAGTAGGAAATTTTTTGTTTGGTGTAGTATTAATTTGGCCTTATTCACAGAGTAAACGCCAGATATCAAGTCATCCCACATGTAACCCATTATGTATTGTCGTAACTCTAATTGGTTAGATATATGCTTCGTCACTAGAAAGCTGTTGCATTGAACGTATAGCCAAAACAGATGCGAGCCTAGTTTCGTGACAATATCTAATTTAAAAATACGAAGCTCTTCATTGGGATCGTCTCTCAATATTATGCATTGCAGGAAACTGTTTGGATAAGACATCGTTACACAGTGACAAAATATCAAGGAGTGGGGGTTGAGTAGTTGGGCCTTTCATCAAAATTTAATTGAGCGAATTCCCATCGCAGTGGATGCAGAACCATCAAAAACAATACATAATTTTATGGTTGTGCTATCGCCTTTTAAGACACAGTGGTGCGGGAGAAAATTCAGTGATTCTTGCTCCGGTATAGTGCCAACTACTGACATATGATTTAAATCATATGTATAAACGATGCAAATTGTTGTTTAAGTTCAACATTTCACCCCAATTTTCCCGCTAGTACCTTAAAGTGATTAATGGCATGATTATGTGATTCTCCTAACTTACGCGCAGGTGATTTCATTGGCAACCGAACTGAAAATTATCCAGACGCTAAACGGTTATAGTTCTTCATGAAGTGCTATTCACACAAATCTTCTTCTGCCGTAGTCTTTGGTGCAGGCTTAATGTAGTTTTCGATGGCCCAAAAGCGTTTAACTAAATTGTTCAATTCGTTGTCTGGGTCCCTTTCTAGAGCCATATCGATGGCTGTTAGGCTAGACAATTTTGAAGAGCTGTGCGTCTTAGCACCCGATACGACCCAACCCAATTTGGTTTTTGTAAATTTGGCAAACAACGCATAGCAAGTCGAAGAATATACTTCCTCCAATGACCATATCAACTAACACCTCAGGCCATGCAACAAGTCAAACCCGCCTGAGGAAAAGAGACAAAGCAATCTTCTAAGGAGCACTGTCAAGCTAGCAGCCCATTCCTACTAAAGGGCTTTATGTTTTAGTTTAGTTAAAGATTTTATTACTTATTGTTAGACTTCCGATGTCGAAGCAGATTCAATAAATAAATATTAATGTTAGGAAAATGAGCATATCAATGCGTTGTGTCTCAAAAAATAGAGGATCTGCTATTGACAACCACAGACAACTTAGCAGTGTTTTCAATGATTCGCGAATGCAATTTCAAATCAACTATATGATTTGCGATGAAATCACTCTGGCCCATATTAGAAATGAACTGCGATGGCTTAGGTTAGAGGTTAAGTTAAGTTGCAGCATACTCTGTAGGGACCCCCTAGTCTTTCCGCGTGTCGTCTTATCAGACAGTGGCCTGTCCGACATCTATTACTTTGGACATGTCACTTCTCCTTATCCCATTCCGGCAATGTGTGACTGGTTTTGCGGCAGGTTGTAATGTCATTCCACCTTGTAGCGGCTTGTTCATATATGAATTCCTCGACAAGCAGTCTGCATGCAGCAAAAGGCATACCAATGTGTTCTTTATCGAGAAAACTCTGCTTGGCCAAGTGAGAGTCTGTTCTGTTTCCACATCTCCTATGGAGATCGTCGGCAGTTCAGCACTAATTTGGAATTTAACTTGGGCGAGCCCAGTGCTTTTATTCCTGCCTGACTATCGCTGAAAATGAAGATATTCTTATCTTTAAAGCTGGTTCCAATTTGATTTGCAGCCTCTATGATATCAGATATCTCCGCCTGAAAAAAACTGCAATGATCAGGTGGCCTGAACGAGAGTTTGATCCACCAACTTTCTCCTCAAGCTTTGACCCGCCCGTGTATATTTCCAGGCTATCCCTTGGAGTGTTGTAAATATATTCATTCTCCTCTGGGAATTCGTATTCTAAATTGGTTATCAGTTAATACTATTGGACGACACCGATCTGTATAACTTGGTATGAAGTCGTATTTATCCAATATTGTCGAGTGTTTCAAAGCCTGTGTAGTACATTGAGAGCCAAATCATCATCGTAATTCTTAGACGAAGTGCAGTCATTGCTGGCGACTGGTGTACCACCAAGTCCATTGACAAAATATTGAGTATCACGCTTCATTAGGCGTACTCCTAAGTGCACTTCTTTGAACCTGAACTGCGATGGCTTAGTCTTTTTCAATTGTGTCTGGTTGGTGAGTCGATTAGTTACGAAAGTCAGATCGATTTTGCATATATAGGGACCGAATTGTGTCCAATGCAGCATCACGTAGATTTGATCGCAAATGTTGGAATTTTCCCAACCTTGTCAAATCCACGTCTTGATTTACTACGGAGTTGAACGTAGCAAAAAATGTGGCCATTTTTCGTAATTTGGTGATTTGTAAGCCAGGCAACATCTGTTGCTAGAGAAAGTAATACGAGCTTCAGAGCTGAATAGAGAAGGTACAATTTTCTATAAGAGTGTACAGCTGCTGGCGTACGGCGATGATATCGACATTATTGGCCTCAACAACCGCGCCGTGAGTTCTGCTTTCTTGATTCTTGATTCAAAGGACAAATTTGCTAAGCTGTACAATCAAAGAAGCCTGCAAATTTCCTCTATAAAATATTTTGAATTTCTTACGGTAAATGGATCACCTGATTTCGATTCTTTATATTCCTTCTGATTGCCGTTAGGCTTATTTTGCTATATACGGCTTTATGTATAGATGTATGTGCATATAAATAAGTGTCGATTCAATTAGCTTAAAGATCAAACTTGTGAAGCAACTATGACATTATGATAAGAAGAATGGTATTTAACACGGTATTAGTTAGTACTATACAAATATATTGTAAAGCTTTTTTACATACAATATCTAAACAGATAGCAAAAAGAGAGACTCACCCCTTTCATGTATGGTATGTCGCTACTGCTCCATATGGTATGATGTACGTCCGCGCGCAATATTTGTTATTTACGCGAGGAGCGTAAGTCCTTGCACAACTTCGGGCGCTGGCTAATTGCTTCCATTTATTTGAGTTTTTGTTTTCTGGGATATATGTGTGAATGATTTTGCATTAATGCATATATACAAGAATGAAATTCTCAAATGATCAGCGAAGTAATACAACTTAAGTGCCTATTATTTGCAAGGGAATTGACTTTCGTAAGGTCCAGATAAGATATCTAATTATCTGATCTGTTTGCGTCTTCCCTTTCATGCTCCCTGAATGCGATTGACGTCTGCGCAGCGTCAGGTGCGTCCTATGGCATTGAGTAAAGACCACAACTTTTTGCAACAAGCCAAGTGCTCAACTTGAATACATTTCACATTCTCCCCCACCTGCTTAGACGTTAATACAATAGTTCTCCTTTGCGCATGAGCCTATAATGATAACACCCTCTTTCCCTTGGTCAATGGTCAATACCACCATGTCCTCAGAGCTGAAATTAGACTCAGGATATGCATATATGAGTATATGAGCTCTCACCCTTTCTGCTGACTCCATATGGAATACATCGAAGCTCGCTGTCTTAACTCCAGAAACCTTCCCACTACCAGATTCCCGGACCAATACTACGAGCGACTCCTCTTCTATCGTAAGGAGAAACTCCATCGAGGCCACCTTATTGTGTTGCAGATTTATCAGAAGGACTTCCAGAATTTTTACGCGGACCGTCCCTTGCCTTCTCTGTCTTCGCTGTCATGGCTGAGCCATCTATCGGATTACTTTCCGCTATTATCAGGTCATTCGCGACCAGACCAAGGTTTTTCTCTACTTCCGCTGCTTCTAGCGTATATGCGTCGTCATTTTTCGCCCTACTTTTCCTAAGGCAAAGGAAAACACTGTCCATACCCCACGTCATCTTGCCATGCTCAGGGTAGAACAAGTCTTCTGCCTCTTTATTGATCTGGAGGATACAGCCCTGACCGTCCTCCATTGGCTTAGATACGTGAAGTACTCTTCAATCCCTAGGTATATTTGGGTTCTATGCCTGCAGCAATTGCAGAGCAGGGATCAAGGCCTTATCAGCAACCATCCGCTTGGAGTCACCTTGCCTTTGGAGATTTGAAACTACTCCCTTCAGCTACTCTAACGTTGTTGCATCATTACACCTGATCAGCTTGGCTCCGCTGAACCAACCTGCTCCATCGAATGACGGCATATGCGATTTATCATAAGGTTGTTAAGTCTAATAACGTCAATATCATCGGCGTACGCCAGCAGCTATATACACTTTTAGGAGATTTTACTTTATCTATTCAGCTATGCAGCTCGTATTATTTTCTTCAGCAATAAATTAAAGAAGTCACACGATAAGGAATCGCCCTGTACGAAACCTCGTTTGGTGTCAAATGGCTCGGAGAGGTCCTCCCAATCATGACGTAGCTTTTAGTGTTGCTTAGTGTCAGTTTTCATAGCCGTATAAGTTTTGCTGGGATACAAAATTCAGATACAGCGTTAGCTCCTATTCATGCTGTGGAAGGCTGCTTTAAAATCGACAAGGCAGTGATGTATGTCGATCCTCTTTTCATGGGTCTTTTCCAAGACTTGTCTCCTAAATGGGGTATTTTATCAGAGACGTTGTTTTGCTTTTTATTGGAGTTGATTTCCACGTGGCGGATACCAAATCAAGCACACAACCTCGCTAAGCGAGTGGGCACAATTTTTTTTTTAATTTTTACACATTTATATGGGTGTTTCCATGGTTATGCACGCGACATTTGTACGCGTTTAATTGCGTTTGAATGGTGAAAAAATAGAAATATAATGGGAAGAAGTCACTTCTTTTAGGATCGCTATATTGCATGTGATGAGTTTTTTTTCAAAAAGTATAAGTATTTCAAAATTGAACACTGGGTACCCAAGTTGCAGTCAATCAAAGTTGACTTACGCACGTGACAAAAATGGAAGTTGGTTTTAGAACCGAGAGAAAAAATGCGAAAGTAAGCGAATTGTCGGAGATTTTTATTTCGGTAAATTTTTTTTTTATAAAGGTTAATAATGGAGCTTCATAATTATGTTTGCTTCGAAAACAACTGATCATGCTTTGGCAAAGAAAAAACAAAAATATTGATTACTCACGTGACATTACGCACGTGACAATTTTTACCTTCATACATAATTTAGTAATTTTACATATATTTTCAGAAGTTTTTGAAAAAAAAATTAAACTTTTATTCAAAAACTAGCTGACCCGGCGAACTTTTTTCCGCCTTAATAATGGAAGTAAATAAGCAGATTTTTTTTTAATTGGAAAAAAATACAAAAAAATTAAATACCTACCTTAATCATTGATAATTATTTCTGTATTTTAGTACATAGGTTGCTCTTCATTTAAGTACTTTGTGATACACGACATTTTTTGTTTTATTATCAGGCGCAAAAACAAACAACGCAGATGGTCTTCCGACCCGTGAACATGCCACGTATAATTGACCATGGGAAAACCATGAATGTTCTAGATTTAAACCACAAACTTTTAAGGATTGGCCTTGTGATTTGTTGATGGTCATGGCAAATGCAAGACGTATCGGAAATTGAAGTCTTTTAAATTCAAATGGCATATCGGTTGGGATCATCGGTATCCTCGGAATGAGAACTTCCTCACCTTTGAATTTTCCTATCATTATCGTAGCGTAAATTACATTGTTCATCAATTTTCTAACCACCAAACGCGTACCATTGCACAGTTTTGGTTGGTTTATGTTTCGAAGCATGATTACTACGGAGCCTACCTTTAGGCGTAAATTGTGCGGTGGTAAGCCAGGCACGTCCAAAGACTTTAAAAATTCAATTGGATAGTTGGTGGCTTCATCTTCATTTGTGACGCAGTCAATAGATTTGAATGAATGCATTTTTCCAATGATCTAATTTTGAATTATGTAGTTTAGGTCATCTACATCCTTATTCTTAGCCGCTAAAATTGCTCGCTCACTCAACCATTCATTATATTTGTAATTTTGTCTCATCCAAAGACGAACTTATCAACAATGTATTTCCAGAAATTATTTGGAAATGATATTAATCCGCTCGATTCATCAACAGGTACTTGACCATTACCGATAGTCAGCAATTGCTCCGAAAAATCTTCAGCAGATGTATCATTAAGCAATGCAACTCTCATGTTTGTTGTCAGTTGCAGTTTCTTCACATAGCGCCATAGATTTGACGATTTGAGGCAAGCGTTTATTTCGTCGGCAGCCGTAGATCTTGGAATTACTGACAGTATTTGGCGACAATCGCCAGACAGTAAAATCATTGCATTTGATAAATATCTTGTTCTGCGTCGCAAATTATTTATTTGTTGACCTCTGTTGTTCGCTCGACGATTTTGCATTGCCAACCGAGCTGTTTCACGGGCTGCTTCACTTTGCTCTCGTGATTGAGAAGCACGAAGTCGAGCCATACTATCGCGGCGCTGTTCACGTGCAATTTCTTGTTCTTCTTCAGTCCTTTCACTTGCAGTATTTCGTATTCTTCTTGCTTCACGGCTTTGTCAGGAAAGATTCGATCGTCTTGGTCGCGGCATTATTAATTAAATTTTCAACCATACCGAGTTTTATAGTTCACTTCACTGTTTATACGAATGGGCAATGGCATTATAATTGTTAATTATTTATTTAATAGAAATAGTTTTATTATTGATTTCTTACAAATATCAAATTGTCATCCATACGTCATTACATAGCTGTCATTTTCGTTTTATTATTCCAAGTCTGATTCTTCTTTGTTATACCACGTTTTATAGTGATTGACGTTTCATGTCAAGTCACACGGGAATGCTGTCGATCGAGATAAAAAGTATCCTATGTCCTTCTCCTGGCTCTAAACTACCTCCCTGCTAATTTTCAGCTAAATCGGTTCAGCCGTTCTTGAGTTATAAGTGGAGTAACTAACACGACTTTCTTTTATATATATAGATGGAAAATAAAAATTAAAAATTAAGGTACTACAAAATTAATCCAACTTAATTTTTTCTTTAAGTGATTATCCTGTTCGAGCAACATTTACATATTTGCTTATTTTCATCTTGCTTAAGCCTCTCCCTCTACCGATTTTGATTTTTAGCATTACTTGACTTCTAATATTTATTGTAAAAGTAAAATAATATTTATCAAATGGACTTTAATGAAGAGCATTAAAATTTTCGTACTTACCATTACGCACGTGACAAAGTTCAAAAGTAAAACAAAAATTTAATTTTTGCAGATTGCTATTTACATTAATATTTTATTTTAGTAAACAATAAATTTGCTTTACACACAAAATAATAAGACACTTAAACTTATATTACGCTAATTATGGAACTATGTACTTCTTTTGCATTACGCACGTGACACACGAATGTTGCCAAAATAGAAATGAAAAAATACCGTTATTGATGCACAGTTTGATCTCTTCTCTCATTTTTATATTAACTTGTAGTTGTATCAATTACTTATATACCAAAATGCGATATTGCATATATATTTATTTCGTCAGCAGCAATTAAAAGTAATACATTCTACAGGTTTTAAAGTGAATAAAAGAGTTATAAGTTTTGCATACAATTTTTTGGAATTTAAAATTAGAAAGAGCTGAAAATTTTTTTTGCATAGTAAAATATCAACATTTTTCTTCTATTTTCTGTGTCTATAAAAATTCTGCGAGCGTTTTGATTTTTTAAGTCGCGGTGGACCATTTCATGGAAACACCCATATAGCGAGTCGCTTGCTTCAAGACTGACGCTAAATAATCTATGTTTTAAAAAGTTTAAGATTTTATTACCTATTGTTAGGCTTCCGATGTTGATCCGATGCAGATCCAGTAAATAAAAACTAATTTTGACAAAAATTTTTTTTAAAGTTGTTTTTTGCGACCATACATACTATTAATGTTTGTTATTTTTATAGTGAGCTAAAATGCCTGGTTTGTTTGTGTGAATTGAATATTTTGTTATACAACAAAAGATTTCTGCATAGGTATAAGTGAAGACATTTATTACCACGATTTTATTAAAGTTTTCAAATATACAACATAGATTTCAACTGCTTCCTATACTTATTATCTTATACTCTATTTTACTCTTTATAAGTTGTTTCGTAGTTACGACCTAGACCTGCATTGAATAAACAAAAGCAAAATATTCTAAAATTTAGCTGCACTATCGAACGCAAAACTCTGTTCGAAATAAAACTTGATACTTTACGAAATATTTGAAAGAGTACCACAGCCCATAATTCGAGTTTGAAATCAGACAATCAATGAAATTGGAAAATCGAATGCAGATCATTAAAGTAATAAACATTTTTGACGGCGATTTGCCCAGCGTTCGGTGCTCGATCGATTACATAATGCGATAATGTGAGAACTAATCAGAAATAGTTCTTATCAGCATCCAATTTCCTCAACCAAGTTTTTATTCATTAGTCCCTTATAAATTTAGTCAAGACTTTAAGGCTTTATTTGTAGATAAATCTTCCTTTCTTTCATCAACAGCTCTTACCACCTACATATTTATACTTTCTTCATTGGCGCAGGCAACATAGCGCATAATTCATTTCTTTTTTCGCTGTTTGATCCCGCTCCGTCGCTCCGTCCAACGGAGTGGAGGTACTGCATCGCCGTTGCCAAAGCTCAAAGGACTAGAACCCAAGTTTGACTCATCAGATGTCGGCATCGTCCACGCTTCTTCATTATACAGCAGGACGAGAATGATGAGCGCCTTGTAGAGTTTGATTTTGTGTTCGCCGAGAGAGGATTTTACTTATCAATTTTCAACTCAGTTCAAAGTAGCATCTCTTAGCAAGAGTGATTCTGGGTTACATTTCAAGCACATTACTATTATCGTTAATGTTGGTGCCTGAATAGACGAAACTTTCTATGACTTGGAACTGTACACAGTGACGTGGGAGCCGAGTTGCGAATGTGATGACTATTTCTTTACTATCGAGAGATATTTGCTCATTATCAAACCCATTCGTTTCTTCTTCAAGCCTGGAGAAAGCCGAACTATCGGCGCGGTTGTTAAAGCCAACGATATGAATGTCATCGGCACACAGTTTTACACTCTTGTAAAATAATGTGCTTTCCATATTTTGCTTTGCAGCTCATCCTATTTTTTCCAGCATTAAACTAAAGAAATCTCTTTATAAAGAGTCACCTTTAAACCCTGGATAACTTTTTCCAAATTCTAACTGCTCTTCTGTCGTCATTTTGCACAGCCGTATAAGTTTTGCTGGTAGACCGAAAACCAGCTATCTCGGCTTGGAGTCAGCTTATTTTTATGCTTTTCCAGCATTAAACTAAAGAAATCTCTTTATAAAGAGTCACCTTGAAACCCTGGATAACTTTTTCCAAATTCTAACTGCTCTTCTGTCGTCATTTTGCACAGCCGTATAAGTTTTGCTGGTAGACCGAAAACCAGCTATCTCGGCTTGGAGTCAGCTTATTTTTATGCTTTCGAAGACAGCCTTAAAATCGATGAAAATGCGATGTGTATCGATTCTTGTCTCACGAGCCTATTCAAAGACTTGTCTTTGCGGCCAAGACATCGCCTCCAACCGCCTTATTATTTATTCTCATCAGAATTAGGTAATGGAACGACTATTTCATCATCATTGACCAGCCTCCTTGGTTCCTAAATAAGAATGCTGTGGTCTTGAAACGTTCTATGAGTCCCTGCACGTTCATACCCACATTTCGTGCTCTTTCTTCTTTCGTCTGTTCTTGCTTCCACCTTCAGCTTTCGGTATCTGTCCGTAGTGTCTTTTAGATGCCGTTCCATAGTTTCAATATACCTTCTTGTAGTACCCAGAGGGGTGATCTAGTGCCAGATGCACAAACTTATACGGCACAGTCCGAATTGGAAAGGAACTCTCCCAGCCGTTCGATAGCAAACGAGGTTTCAGACAAGGTGACTATATATGTGTGTATCTATATATTTATGTATTTTTAATATAAACTTTTATATTTTATCTTTTAATTAAAATTTATTTCAAATCTGTGATCTTTGAAAAAGATAATTACAATGTTCCAAAAAAATGAGAATATAATATTTGCAATCCAAAAATGAAAGTAACTCTTTAAAGTGTGATTTCTTTATCTACTATCTATTATAAGAGCATACCATTGGCGTATTCCGATGATACTGATATCATAGGCTTTTTTACAACCGCGCAATTAGTTCTGCCTTCTTCAGACTTGATATAGAAGCGAATCGAATGGGTCTGATGCTGAACGAGGACAAAACGAAATATCTCCTGTCATCAAACAAACAGTCATCGCATTCGCGATTTGTCATTCTTGACAGTCATAATTTCAAGGTCGTTGATAATTTCGTCTATGGCGATGTCAACATCTGATGTGTCGGCCCTGGTAGTCTTCGAGAGAAAAGTTTTGCTAACGATTTATGGTCCTTTGCACATTGGCAACGACGAATACCGCAGACGATGGAATGACGAGCTGTACGAACTATTTGCTGATATTGACATAGTTCAGAGAATGAAGAGACATCGGCTCCAAAAAGCGAATAGAAGGAATGAATGATACGCTAGTATTGATTCGGCTATAATCGCGTAAGCGGTGCCAACGCCAATAAAGAAGAAGAAGTTCGCATCCACTAAGTTTGCGAGAAGAACGGCTCCTCATAGTTTTAGTCTTCGGAGGGATATTATTTTAGACGGGGCTTCTCAAGTTTTCGATGAAATAAGGGTGCTAAAGGTGTTTCCGCTTTTTCAGAAGCATCGAAGAATCCGTGAAGCTCTATGACCGCTGATGTTGGGAAGTGTATTCACCTTAAAATTTTCATTTTATTAAGCACTTCATATTTCTTAATAAGTGCTTTTTATCGATGTAGGGCCAGCCTGATGAATCAAACAGATTACACTTATCCATAGGAATTCTCGTCTTGAATGGGGTAGATAAGGAAATAGAAAATAATGTATCTTTCTTAGAATTTCATTTAATTCTTATTTCTTTGTGCTATTTGATTCGGATAAATTGAGTAAATTGGTATCCAATAGGTGTTATGATGGGAGACCTGATAAGACTTTTGGGTCATTAGAAGTCCATTTGCGTAGAGCAAATCCTGCGGACTCCTAAGATGCACCGTGTTCGTCTCGAGCACACTTCGCACTTGATATACGTATATCATGAGCTCCGCTGAGAACATCATCCGATGGTTCCTTTTACATCGTCCACTAGTTGTTCGAATTGGTAAATAAGGAGCACAGTTAATACCAAATGTTACGATTTGTGACTCTAAATCCTCTGACTCTCTGAAGAGTATTTTCTGAAAGTGGGAGTTTTTGGGTTCAACGAGAATTTGTCGAGACATCTTGTGTATATCTGCGCTGAAAATGAATCGAAACAGGCGCCACTTTATTACTAAGATTTCCAGTCCACCTGAAGAATAGGACGAGTATGTAGTACGTCGTTCAGACTGTTTCTGTTTGATGTGTAACTTGATGCATTAAATACCACTTTCAGTTGAGTAGTAATACGATCGGGTTTGATAACTGCGTGATGTGGGAGATAACTTTATCGTACTCCAATTTTATGTCCGGTTTTCTTGAGAGTGATTTCTAATTTCTTAAAAACTGATCTAACGCTATGTACTTGAGTTACCCATGTTTTCTTTGGTTTAAAAGGGTAGGGTTACCACATGGCATCCCTATGAGTTACTGTGTGTGGTTTTTTGATAATATTCTTCACAAAACTTATCTGGAGTTGAGGACAGAAGTTTTCTTCCACTTCCCAAAATTGTGTGAGTAATTTATCTATGGTAATTTTATTGAAAAATTAAGCTATGGAAGGTCCACTGGGTTTTTCGGAAATGGATCCGGACAGGATTCAACCAAATTCAGTTTCTTGGGCAAGCCAACTGTTGAATACATTTCCGTCTACACAAACGAGTATTATTTGTGGATACAAGTTCCTTCCAATTTGAATGTCGAAAGGTCTGGGCTTATTGATATCGGAGTCAGTTAAACAAAATCCGAGTTCTTCAATTGCAAACATTTTGTCGAGTCAGTGAGTGGATTAAGCTTTCTGTTAGAGTTTTAAAGACAAACGCTTGTGTTGTTATATTTAATTGTTTTGGTGATTGTTGTCGAAACTGAGTTGTTCAGCCCTGTTACTTGCCCAATTGCACATTTCGTAAGCATGTCCAGTTTTCTTCGGAGTTTTTCCGAAATAAATGTGGCTTCTGACCCGGAGTCTATGAGTGCCTTTGCTGAATTTAATTGCCCTCTATAGTTTACGTGGACTATGGCAGTATATAAAAACATCTGCTTCTTACAAGGTATGAGTAGGTCTCTAGGTTTTTCTGGAGTGGACTGTAAGGTGATTGTGTATTATTATTATTGTTATTATTATTATTATTATTATTATTATTATTATTATTATTATTATTATTATTATTATTATTATTATTATTATTATTATTATTATTATTATTGTTATTATTATTGTTATTATTATTATTATTATTATTATTATTATTATTATTATTATTATTATTATTATTATTATTATTATTATTATTATTATTATTATTATTATTATTATTATTATTGTTATTAGGTATCTTTGGTACGGCTGTCGGAAAATTCAGTCTCCACGACGAAACATCTCCAAATGGGCTGAGGCTGATCGACTTCGCCGGGGCCCGAAATATGGTTGTCTGTAGCACTAGATTCCAGCACAAAAAAATTCACCAAGCTACTTAGCTGTCTCCAGACCGGAAAACTTCCAACCAGATCGATCATGTTGTGATAGACGGAAGACACGTATCCAGTGTTTTAGATGTGCGTACGTTCCGAGGTCCCAACATTGACTCGGATCACTATCTTGTCGCAGCGAAGATACGCACGCGCCTCTGTATATCGAAGAACGCCCATCAACAACCACAAGGAAGGTTCGACGTTGAAAAGCTGCAATCACAACAGACTGCCGAGCGGTTTTCTACTCGACTTGCACACATGCTCTCTGAGAGCACTCATCAGCAACCCGGTATAAGGGAACTGTGGAACGGCATCGCAAACTCCCTGCGTACAGCTGCAAATGAAACCATTGGATTTCGGAAAGATCGCAAAAACAGCTGGTACGATGAGGACTGCCGTGTCGCAGTGGAGAGAAAACAGACTGCCTACCTCGCAACCTTGCGATCGAACACAACACGTGCGGGGTGGGATAGATACCGAGAACTGAAGAGAGAAGCAAGAGGCGTCTGCAGACAAAAAAAGAAAGAGGCCGAGATGCGCCACTACGAAGAGCTTGAGAAGCTGGCCAACAAGGATAACGCTCGAAAATTCTATGAAAAGATACGGCGACTTACAGAAGGTTTCAAGACCGGAGCAAACTCTTGTAGGACCCAGGGAGGTGAGCTAGTGATAGATGCCCAGAGTATATTCGATTTATGGAGGGAGCACTTCTCCAGCCTGCTGAATGGCAGTGAACAGGAAACACGCGGAGATGGTGAACCCGAAACTCCAATGGATGACGATGGAAAAGTTGTTCCATTACCCGACTATGAAGAAGTGCGAATAGCAATCGTCCGCTTAAAAAACAACAAAGCGGCAGGGGCCGATGGATTACCGGCCGAGCTATTCAAATGCGGCGGCGAAGAACTGATCAGGTGCATGCATCAGCTTCTTTGCAAAATATGGTCGGATGAAAGCATGCCCGATGATTGGAATTTAAGTGTGCTCTGCCCGATCCACAAAAAAGGCGATCCCACAGTCTGCGCCAATTACCGTGGAATAAGCCTTCTTAATATCGCATATAAGGTCCTATCAAGCGTATTGTGTGAAAGGCTAAAGCCCCCCGTCAACAAACTGATTGGACCTTATCAGTGTGGCTTTAGACCTGGTAAGTCAACCATTGACCAGATATTCACCATGCACCAAATCTGGGAAAAGACCCGTGAAAAGAGAATCGACACCCACCACCTTTTCGTCGATTTTAAAGCCGCCTTAGACAGCACGAATAGGAGCTGCCTTAATGCCGCTATGTCTGAATTTGGAATCCCCGCAAAACTTATACGGCTAAGTAAACTGACGTTAAGCAACACTAAAAGCTCCGTCAGGATCGGGAAGGACCTCTCCGAGCCGTTCGATACCAAACGAGGTTTCAGACAGGGTGATTCCTTATCGTGTGACTTTTTTAATTTAATGCTGGAGAAAATAATACGAGCTGCAGAGCTAAATAGAGAAGGTACAATCTTCTACAAGAGTGTACAGCTGCTGGCGTACGCCGATGATATCGACATTATTGGCCTCAACAACCGCGCCGTGAGTTCTGCTTTCTCCAGACTTGATAAAGAAGCGAAACGAATGGGTCTGGTAGTGAATGAGGGCAAGACGAAATATCTCCTGTCATCAAACAAACAGTCATCGCATTCGCGACTCGGCTCCCACGTCACTGTTGACAGTCATAACTTCGAGGTCGTAGATAATTTCGTCTATATAGGAACCAGCATTAATACCAACAACAATGTCAGCCTTGAAATCCAACGCAGAATCACTCTTGCCAACAGGTGCTACTTTGGGCTGAGTAGGCAATTGAAAAGTAAAGTCCTCTCTCGACGAACGAAAACCAAGCTCTACAAGTCGCTCATTATACCGGTCCTACTATATGGCGCAGAAGCGTGGACGTTTTCAATATCTGATGAGTCGGCTCTAGGAGTCTTCGAGAGGAAAGTTCTGCGAACGATTTATGGTCCTTTGCGCATTGACAACGGCGAATACCGCAGACGATGGACCGATGAGCTGTACGAGCTATACGACGATATTGACATAGTTCAGCGAATGAAGAGACAGCGGCTACGCTGGTTAGGCCATGTCGTCCGAATGGATGAAAACACTCCAGCTTTGAAAGTATTAGATGCAGTACCCGCTGGTGGAAGCAGAGGAAGAGGAAGACCTCCACTCCGTTGGAAAGATCAAGTGGAGAGTGACCTGGGTGCACTTGGCATTTCCAACTGGCGCCAAACAGCGAAAAGAAGAGACGAATGGCGCGCTGTAATTGATTCGGCTATAATCGCGTAAGCGGTGCCAACGCCAATAAAGAAGAAGAAGATTATTATTATTATTATTATTATTATTATTATTATTATTATTATTATTATTATTATTATTATTATTATTATTATTATTATTATTATTATTATTATTATTATTATTATTATTATTATTATTATTATTATTATTATTATTATTATTATTATTATTATTATTATTATTATTATTATTATTATTATTATTATTATTATTATTATTATTATTATTATTATTATTATTATTATTATTATTATTATTATTATTATTATTATTATTATTATTATTATTATTATTATTATTATTATTATTATTATTATTATTATTATTATTATTATTATTATTATTATTATTATTATTATTATTATTATTATTATTATTATTATTATTATTATTATTATTATTATTATTATTATTATTATTATTATTATTATTATTATTATTATTATTATTATTATTATTATTATTATTATTATTATTATTATTATTATTATTATTATTATTATTATTATTATTATTATTATTATTATTATTATTATTATTATTATTATTATTATTATTATTATTATTATTATTATTATTATTATTATTATTATTATTATTATTATTATTATTATTATTATTATTATTATTATTATTATTATTATTATTATTATTATTATTATTATTATTATTATTATTATTATTATTATTATTATTATTATTATTATTATTATTATTATTATTATTATTATTATTATTATTATTATTATTATTATTATTATTATTATTATTATTATTATTATTATTATTATTATTATTATTATTATTATTATTATTATTATTATTATTATTATTATTATTATTATTATTATTATTATTATTATTATTATTATTATTATTATTATTATTATTATTATTATTATTATTATTATTATTATTATTATTATTATTATTATTATTATTATTATTATTATTATTATTATTATTATTATTATTATTATTATTATTATTATTATTATTATTATTATTATTATTATTATTATTATTATTATTATTATTATTATTATTATTATTATTATTATTATTATTATTATTATTATTATTATTATTATTATTATTATTATTATTATTATTATTATTATTATTATTATTATTATTATTATTATTATTATTATTATTATTATTATTATTATTATTATTATTATTATTATTATTATTATTATTATTATTATTATTATTATTATTATTATTATTATTATTATTATTATTATTATTATTATTATTATTATTATTATTATTATTATTATTATTATTATTATTATTATTATTATTATTATTATTATTATTATTATTATTATTATTATTATTATTATTATTATTATTATTATTATTATTATTATTATTATTATTATTATTATTATTATTATTATTATTATTATTATTATTATTATTATTATTATTATTATTATTATTATTATTATTATTATTATTATTATTATTATTATTATTATTATTATTATTATTATTATTATTATTATTATTATTATTATTATTATTATTATTATTATTATTATTATTATTATTATTATTATTATTATTATTATTATTATTATTATTATTATTATTATTATTATTATTATTATTATTATTATTATTATTATTATTATTATTATTATTATTATTATTATTATTATTATTATTATTATTATTATTATTATTATTATTATTATTATTATTATTATTATTATTATTATTATTATTATTATTATTATTATTATTATTATTATTATTATTATTATTATTATTATTATTATTATTATTATTATTATTATTATTATTATTATTATTATTATTATTATTATTATTATTATTATTATTATTATTATTATTATTATTATTATTATTATTATTATTATTATTATTATTATTATTATTATTATTATTATTATTATTATTATTATTATTATTATTATTATTATTATTATTATTATTATTATTATTATTATTATTATTATTATTATTATTATTATTATTATTATTATTATTATTATTATTATTATTATTATTATTATTATTATTATTATTATTATTATTATTATTATTATTATTATTATTATTATTATTATTATTATTATTATTATTATTATTATTATTATTATTATTATTATTATTATTATTATTATTATTATTATTATTATTATTATTATTATTATTATTATTATTATTATTATTATTATTATTATTATTATTATTATTATTATTATTATTATTATTATTATTATTATTATTATTATTATTATTATTATTATTATTATTATTATTATTATTATTATTATTATTATTATTATTATTATTATTATTATTATTATTATTATTATTATTATTATTATTATTATTATTATTATTATTATTATTATTATTATTATTATTATTATTATTATTATTATTATTATTATTATTATTATTATTATTATTATTATTATTATTATTATTATTATTATTATTATTATTATTATTATTATTATTATTATTATTATTATTATTATTATTATTATTATTATTATTATTATTATTATTATTATTATTATTATTATTATTATTATTATTATTATTATTATTATTATTATTATTATTATTATTATTATTATTATTATTATTATTATTATTATTATTATTATTATTATTATTATTATTATTATTATTATTATTATTATTATTATTATTATTATTATTATTATTATTATTATTATTATTATTATTATTATTATTATTATTATTATTATTATTATTATTATTATTATTATTATTATTATTATTATTATTATTATTATTATTATTATATTATTATTATTATTATTATTATTATTATTATTATTATTATTATTATTATTATTATTATTATTATTATTATTATTATTATTATTATTATTATTATTATTATTATTATTATTATTATTATTATTATTATTATTATTATTATTATTATTATTATTATTATTATTATTATTATTATTATTATTATTATTATTATTATTATTATTATTATTATTATTATTATTATTATTATTATTATTATTATTATTATTATTATTATTATTATTATTATTATTATTATTATTATTATTATTATTATTATTATTATTATTATTATTATTATTATTATTATTATTATTATTATTATTATTATTATTATTATTATTATTATTATTATTATTATTATATTATTATTATTATTATTATTATTATTATTATTATTATTATTATTATTATTATTATTATTATTATTATTATTATTATTATTATTATTATTATTATTATTATTATTATTATTATTATTATTATTATTATTATTATTATTATTATTATTATTATTATTATTATTATTATTATTATTATTATTATTATTATTATTATTATTATTATTATTATTATTATTATTATTATTATTATTATTATTATTATTATTATTATTATTATTATTATTATTATTATTATTATTATTATTATTATTATTATTATTATTATTATTATTATTATTATTATTATTATTATTATTATTATTATTATTATTATTATTATTATTATTATTATTATTATTATTATTATTATTATTATTATTATTATTATTATTATTATTATTATTATTATTATTATTATTATTATTATTATTATTATTATTATTATTATTATTATTATTATTATTATTATTATTATTATTATTATTATTATTATTATTATTATTATTATTATTATTATTATTATTATTATTATTATTATTATTATTATTATTATTATTATTATTATTATTATTATTATTATTATTATTATTATTATTATTATTATTATTATTATTATTATTATTATTATTATTATTATTATTATTATTATTATTATTATTATTATTATTATTATTATTATTATTATTATTATTATTATTATTATTATTATTATTATTATTATTATTATTATTATTATTATTATTATTATTATTACTATTATTATTATTATTATTATTATTATTATTATTATTATTATTATTATTATTATTATTATTATTATTATTATTATTATTATTATTATTATTATTATTATTATTATTATTATTATTATTATTATTATTATTATTATTATTATTATTATTATTATTATTATTATTATTATTATTATTATTATTATTATTATTATTATTATTATTATTATTATTATTATTATTATTATTATTATTATTATTACTATTATTATTATTATTATTATTATTATTATTATTATTATTATTATTATTATTATTATTATTATTATTATTATTATTATTATTATTATTATTATTATTATTATTATTATTATTATTATTATTATTATTATTATTATTATTATTATTATTATTATTATTATTATTATTATTATTATTATTATTATTATTATTATTATTATTATTATTATTATTATTATTATTATTATTATTATTATTATTATTATTATTATTATTATTATTATTATTATTATTATTATTATTATTATTATTATTATTATTATTATTATTATTATTATTATTATTATTATTATTATTATTATTATTATTATTATTATTATTATTATTATTATTATTATTATTATTATTATTATTATTATTATTATTATTATTATTATTATTATTATTATTATTATTATTATTATTATTATTATTATTATTATTATTATTATTATTATTATTATTATTATTATTATTATTATTATTATTATTATTATTATTATTATTATTATTATTATTATTATTATTATTATTATTATTATTATTATTATTATTATTATTATTATTATTATTATTATTATTATTATTATTATTATTATTATTATTATTATTATTATTATTATTATTATTATTATTATTATTATTATTATTATTATTATTATTATTATTATTATTATTATTATTATTATTATTATTATTATTATTATTATTATTATTATTATTATTATTATTATTATTATTATTATTATTATTATTATTATTATTATTATTATTATTATTATTATTATTATTATTATTATTATTATTATTATTATTATTATTATTATTATTATTATTATTATTATTATTATTATTATTATTATTATTATTATTATTATTATTATTATTATTATTATTATTATTATTATTATTATTATTATTATTATTATTATTATTATTATTATTATTATTATTATTATTATTATTATTATTATTATTATTATTATTATTATTATTATTATTATTATTATTATTATATTATTATTATTATTATTATTATTATTATTATTATTATTATTATTATTATTATTATTATTATTATTATTATTATTATTATTATTATATTATTATTATTATTATTATTATTATTATTATTATTATTATTATTATTATTATTATTATTATTATTATTATTATTATTATTATTATTATTATTATTATTATTATTATTATTATTATTATTATTATTATTATTATTATTATTATTATTATTATTATTATTATTATTATTATTATTATTATTATTATTATTATTATTATTATTATTATTATTATTATTATTATTATTATTATTATTATTATTATTATATTATTATTATTATTATTATTATTATTATTATTATTATTATTATTATTATTATTATTATTATTATTATTATTATTATTATTATTATTATTATTATTATTATTATTATTATTATTATTATTATTATTATTATTATTATTATTATTATTATTATTATTATTATTATTATTATTATTATTATTATTATTATTATTATTATTATTATTATTATATTATTATTATTATTATTATTATTATTATTATATTATTATTATTATTATTATTATTATTATTATTATTATTATTATTATTATTATTATTATTATTATTATTATTATTATTATTATTATTATTATTATTATTATTATTATTATTATTATTATTATTATTATTATTATTATTATTATTATTATTATTATTATTATTATTATTATTATTATTATTATTATTATTATTATTATTATATTATTATTATTATTATTATTATTATTATTATTATTATTATTATTATTATTATTATTATTATTATTATTATTATTATTATTATTATTATTATTATTATTATTATTATTATTATTATTATTATTATTATTATTATTATTATATTATTATTATTATTATTATTATTATTATTATTATTATTATTATTATTATTATTATTATTATTATTATTATTATTATTATTATTATTATTATTATTATTATTATTATTATTATTATTATTATTATTATTATTATTATTATTATTATTATTATTATTATTATTATTATTATTATTATTATTATTATTATTATTATTATTATTATTATTATTATTATTATTATTATTATTATTATTATTATTATTATTATTATTATTATTATTATTATTATTATTATTATTATTATTATTATTATTATTATTATTATTATTATTATTATTATTATTATTATTATTATTATTATTATTATTATTATTATTATTATTATTATTATTATTATTATTATTATTATTATTATTATTATTATTATTATTATTATTATTATTATTATTATTATTATTATTATTATATTATTATTATTATTATTATTATTATTATTATTATTATTATTATTATTATTATTATTATTATTATTATTATTATTATTATTATTATTATTATTATTATTATTATTATTATTATTATTATTATTATTATTATTATTATTATTATTATTATTATTATTATTATATTATTATTATTATTATTATTATTATTATTATTATTATTATTATTATTATTATTATTATTATTATTATTATTATTATTATTATTATTATTATTATTATTATTATTATTATTATTATTATTATTATTATTATTATTATTATTATTATTATTATTATTATTATTATTATTATTATTATTATTATTATTATTATTATTATTATTATTATTATTATTATTATATTATTATTATTATTATTATTATTATTATTATTATTATTATTATTATTATTATTATTATTATTATTATTATTATTATTATTATTATTATTATTATTATTATTATTATTATTATTATTATTATTATTATTATTATTATTATTATTATTATTATTATTATTATTATTATTATTATTATTATTATTATTATTATTATTATTATTATTATTATTATTATTATTATTATTATTATTATTATTATTATTATTATTATTATTATTATTATTATTATTATTATTATTATTATTATTATTATTATTATTATATTATTATTATTATTATTATTATTATTATTATTATTATTATTATTATTATTATTATTATTATTATTATTATTATTATTATTATTATTATTATTATTATTATTATTATTATTATTATTATTATTATTATTATTATTATTATTATTATTATTATTATTATTATTATTATTATTATTATTATTATTATTATTATTATTATTATTATTATTATTATTATTATTATTATTATATTATTATTATTATTATTATTATTATTATTATTATTATTATTATTATTATTATTATTATTATTATTATTATTATTATTATTATTATTATTATTATTATTATTATTATTATTATTATTATTATTATTATTATTATTATATTATTATTATTATTATTATTATTATTATTATTATTATTATTATTATTATTATTATTATTATTATTATTATTATTATTATTATTATTATTATTATTATTATTATTATTATTATTATTATTATTATTATTATTATTATTATTATTATTATTAATTATTATTATTATTATTATTATTATTATTATTATTATTATTATTATTATTATTA